>BMAW01006765.1:243990-256490 GCA_019974015.1 Nephila pilipes
ATCAAATATAGAATAAGAATATAGAATGGAAATATCAAATATAGAATGAAAATATAGAATAGACATATCAAACACTTCGGTGAAGGTCTTGATTCTTTAACTCATTGAGATAATCGTAACAGTTTTAAAATTTTAAATATTGGAATTAAATATTTGATACAATAAAGTATTCTCAAGGCAACCTCAATAAAAACATGTCTGGTTAGTTTCTTTGATTAAAACAAGAAAATTGGAGAAAGTAATAGTTAAAAATGACATTTCTCTCTGTTTCTCAAATGTTTTCTCTCCTTTCTTCTGATATATTAATATACTAGGTCATGTCTAAGAAGTTTCTAGGTTGATGGGCAGTGATAATATCCTCGTCCCCATCTTAGCACAAAATATTCCACTGTCTCATAAAATATATCAATTCTCAAAGCTTATCATTCCGAAAAACTGCATTAAAAATAAACTTTATACTTTTAAACACATGACTCATATTTGTTAAAATATAAGCATCTAGCGACATTTAAAGGCCATATGAACAGAATGTGTAATCTACATACCTAACTTCAAGATTGGGTACTGAGCTGTAATCTTAATTAATGACATTTTTTGCTGTAAGCGTTTCTGATGAAGAAATATGGAGTGACTACTATTCTGATACTTGAAGTCAAAACATATCTCAAAAAGTATTTATAATTTTCTTATTATGGGGAAGATATGCAACTGAAAAAGTTCTTAAATGATTTATTTTGGAAATCTCATGAAACATCTACGAATATAACAATAATCGTGCTCTAGCTGCAATTAACAACACGTAATTTCTTAAAAGGTTTAAAGAATTTCTGAAAACTTGTATATATATTGAAGAATATAAAATCATTTCTAAAAATCAGTATGATGAGTGTGGAAATATATTCTGGGAAATTTCTACACTCATCATACAGGAGTAAACATTTATAATTATTTAGAAATTATCGAAACTTATATAAATATGTATATTAAATTATTTTCTCATGTTAAGTTTATTGAAGCGTAACTGTGTGTTTCGAGCAAACAAGACAATTTTTCTGAATAAATTTCCGCTAATTTGCCAAAACAAGGATGTTTGCTCTTTTTGAAGAAATAAATAAATATACTCGAACATTGTATTGTAAGATGAGCAATCAGTCACGGATACGATCTGTGGTCTCTTTTTCTCTTCCTTATATTACTTTATTTTTACAAACAAAACAAAAAAATGTACTTAATTATCGTACGCGCAGTTCCGTACACAATTATCAATAATAACATTTCCAGAACTTTGCAGTAATTTGCGAGTAGTTTCCCTCTCTTAGCAAAAACCGCGCATACCAATATCATTTTTAGGTCATTAATAAGAATTAAAAGTGTTTAATTTTTTTAAGAGCAAAAATGTGGACTTGTAAAATGTCATTATCATAACATATTCAATCCATTTAACATACGTAATTAAAATTACAATTCGATTTCATTTAGATTTCAAACAATTATTGATTATTTTCGATATCTGTATATATTATAAAAATAAGTTTCGATAAGTTATTAATTAATTAATGTGATAGAGCCTTTTGCATTTTTTAAAGTTAAAAAATAGAAATAAAAATAATTATATATATCTATATATGCACTCATAAGATTTAAATAAATCACCCTTAAGAAAACTATATGCTCTGTCCAGGTTTTTATGCAAACTTTGAAGCAGTTTACAAAAATGCTATAGTAAAAAGATTTTTTTAAAAAGAATATTTGTAACTTATAAAACGAGAGGGCACTTGTATAGTTTTACTTTTCTTCATTGTTTAAGATGAGTGTCAAAAATCGTCTAAAATTGCTTATGATGTTAATTGCTTATGGTTCTTAAAAAAAAAAAAAAATTAGAAATTAGAGAGAGTAACTTTTTCTTTCTAAAAACTACGTTAACTTTCTTTTATCTTGTGAACTACCTTTCAAGATCGCAATTTACTTCTCTTTGAATACAAATGTCTCATCATTTTTGCCTCTTTAGTTGCTTTTAATGATGCTGATTTTGGATTTGTATCCATCCTATAACTTTAAAGGAATACGTCATAAAATCATAATTCTTTCCAAATATTCTTTGTTAAAACAGTTAGCCATTTTATGAGTACGTAAAAGTTTATTTTAAAGAAAATATATTTTAAAATAAAATGGTAAAGTTGATTTTTTAAGCCGATTGAGAATTATGATGTCAAAAAAGTTCGTTTTAAAGGGAAACACAATATATATATATATATATATGAAAAGTTAAATATCAAATAAACTATTACATTTAATTCTAAATAATCATATTTACTGAAAAGTTTTTGATTATTCAGATATCATACCGTTTTAAAACTCTCATTTAACCATTTAAAAGAAATTACACTTTACATTTATATTGCCACAGTTTCCTGCAGAAAATAACTGCAAACAGGTGATTGGCTTGAAACATTGACATCTACAGTAAATTTATTACATTAACAAATACATTTCAGAGGAAAATTTGATGAAACTTTTAAGAACTTACATACTCCTATTCTCCCATTTTTAAATTTGAAAAATTGAATTCTAAAATAATTTCTTAAGCTCTTCACTCACTTAAAAATGTAATACATCTTTCGTTACGACATATACAAAACAATCATTTGATTTTAAATTATTTTAGGTTTAAGTGCATATCATTAAATACAATTTCGAACATAACAATAAAGGCTAAAACTGGATAACAAAGGAGACGGAAACGAATTTAGTCATTACATTTTCTGTGACTTATATTATATCAAACAAAATCTAAATCAAGATAATAAATTTGCTCAGAAATAGAACGTAAATTTTCGTTGTCGCTTCTTACAACACGCAGAGTTTATCTAAAGGTAAAATCGTGCGAAACGAAAGTCGTTAGACGAAACTTTCTGTTGCCAATTTACTTCTTGAAGAACAAGGGACAAAAAAGAATACAGAAGGGGAAAAAAAGAGATTGGTTTAAGAAATGAAATCATCGGGGAAAAAACAGACGTTTCACTTTTAAAATACTTCATGCGTCAATGGTGAGGTATATGACAGCCCAGAAGATAATCCAATTCTAGCCAGACGCTTCCTTTGAAGATATGGATGGTAAAAAAGGTGACCTTAATCTTTGCAAGGAGATGCCTAAACAATTCCACGGTTGGCTAAGCACAGAAGAATGAATGACCTGTTCCATCCTGAAGTCAATTGAAGAAAGACATTGAAGTTCCGAAACAATTGTTCAAGAAATTAATTTGACTTCTATGGAAAGAATTAAACCACGAAAAAATATGTATAACAAAATCTTTTATGCAAATTTTATCGCTTCTATGCTTTTAATTTATTTCTTAAGCACTTAAACAAATTAAAAGCGTTATTTTTCAAAAAATTTAGTCTCAAGTGGTCATTTAATTAAATAAAAATTTAAAATAATTGTTGCCAATTTAGAAATAGAATAGTTTTATGCGATTACCATTTCAATGACTTTTATGCAAATTTTATTGCTTTTATGCTTTTAATTTATATCTTAAGCATTCAAGTAAATAAAAAGCGCTATTTTTTTAAAAAAAAATTAGTCTGAGGGGATCCTTTCATTAAAAAAAATACTTAAAATAACTGTTGCTAATTTAGAAATAGAATGGTTTCATTAGACTAAAATATTTAAAATGCATTAAATTCAAATAACTTTCAATTGTAGCATATTTACGGATTACAAGTTGCTCTAGTTCTTAAAATTGGTATACTTCTTTTAATTAAAAATAAATATTATAATTTATAAAAGTAATATAAAAATTTACTAATAAACAGGTTTTAAAAAATAATCAATTTACATCATGAATTGACACTAAGTCGAATTTATCTCAGATTTTATGAGAATAACAATATTAATATTTTACATTAAAATATTTCGCTAAATTTTTGTGGCAATGGAGAATCTATGTTCTCTTCCTGGAAATTTACTGAAAATGAAATTGAACACTTTATTCATGAAGTATGTATTTCAAGAACATTTTTGCAAAAAAATTTGAAAATGAGTTACTTATGTGCTTCCAATTTTAAGATCACTCTCTCTCCATAGTTTGAAAAATTAAGGGGAATAATTCGAGATAAAAAAAAAACCAGCGTTTTTTTTTTTTTTTAAAAAAAAAAAAAAAAGTTTTTAAATGGTGGCAAAGTTTTTTTTTTTTTTTTTTTTTTTTGAAATATTAGTTAAAACTTTGTAAAAAATCTCATATCTCTTTCGTCTTTAAGATCACTTTCTCTGCGTGATTCAATATATCTTTCATGGATGGTGCTAGGTTTCTTCACAAATTACGTTATTAAAAAAATTATTGAAATATTAGTTATAACTTGTTGCAAATGTCTAAATTTTGCATTGTTAGGCAAGTAAGAACGATTCCCAAAGTTTGAGAGCTCTAGCTTATTGGGAAGTTGATTAAATTAACGATCGAAAATTTGATGACACACACACACACCAAGTGAAATACAGAAAAACGTTGTAAAAAACTGATTTAAAGACTCTAATGTTACGGAAAATTATGGAATAAATTTCAATCCTTAAACAATTCATATTTAAAAAGCTTCTTTTTTTTTAACCTTATATTTATATTTATATATATGATTTCAAGATAAAACATTACATAGACTATTCACATTTTCCAACAGTTTAACCATTTAATTTTTTTTCTATTCCCAAGAAGAAAATAATTCTCATTGATAAGTATAAGTGATATTTTTAAATTATCTATAGAATTTCGAATTACAGTATTCGAGTAATGGAAGCTTCTTTTTTTCATTCGATGTCAAATTTTAACTTTCAAACATCAGCCTTATGATTTTTATTATTGTTTTCAAAAATATATGCGTTTTGCAGTTCTTGTAGTTCGCCCACTTATTATGCCAAAATATTTTAAAGTATATTCAAGAAACGGTTGAAACGAATGTTATATAATAACATATTGTATAAAGATTGCAACGTTTGCAATTTTACTTGCAAGAAAATTTATATATATATATATATAAAAGACATCTTACACTACTTACTCGAATGTTTTCATGAATAAGAAATGCTTTAATGAGATGTAATGAGCGATTTTAATAACATAAGACGTAATAAAAATGATTTTTTTGAATAAAATAATATGCATTAAAAAAGAGATTTAAACAAAAAAATAACCGACGAAATAAAATATTGATTTTAATAAAATAAAAGGATATAAAGTTTTTTATTTATTCATTTTTTTAAAAAAAAATAAGATGAAGCAAGGTTGATTTTGTAATTGATCGGATGTAATTTATTATATCTGTCGGGGGGGGCTTATCTTCTTCAGGTAAGATTTATGATCCCAAGTTATTTCCTCCTCTCCCATGGTGGAGTGAAGGAAAACACTCACAGGTGGCGAACACATATAGGTACATACAGGTGGCGAACCCCTGATATTTTCCTTAGCAATTTCCGATATCGTCCTCGTCAATCAACTTTTGACTTTCCTTTATTTATGCCTCGGCCAGAATCTACGGACTTAGACCATTAGATCAAGGTCGGTGATTCGTATGTGTAGCACACACACATACGATTAGAGTGAAAGGGTGCATCTTTATAGAAAAAGCCCCATCCCAGCGGTTTCCTCGGGAAATAAATACAATAGGCATTCTTTTCTTCCAGACAATGATTTAAAGTATTGAAAACAGGTGCTCGGAAATGCACAATTCAGCGTCTCCGTTTTCCCTTTACAGAATTGAATCGACCACGAGCGGTAGTCTCGAGTGTCGTAAACGAAAAGTTGTCTGGAATCTGTGTCGATTTATTCCCTTTTGCTCAAATTGTTACCTAAAAATTTTATAACTTTAAATTTACCTGAATCTTTAAAAAAAAAAATTTTTTTTTGATTCATCAATGATTAAAATCAAAATCAGTTGCTTCTAAATTTCTGTAATTCAGGTGGGAAAAAATTCTAATCGGCAAATTGATGCAAAAAGCAACATCCTTTACTAGTTTAGAACAGCAGAAGCAAAGGGTTAATATAGATCATTAATTACTTTTTTACCCAGTGATAATTCTAAACTAAGAAATTTGTCTCTTTCATGTCGATGACGATATGTATCCCACAAAATTACTTTTTGGGTACGCCACCTAACGTAGTCTGTCTAAAAAACACGTGAATTGACCAAATACGCTTGTCATTTTACTATAAAGGGTCACGTTTACTAAGAGGTATGCTGATTATAGTCATGCGGGAGTTCCAATGGGGTGATAAAACAGATGAAGCAACTAAAGAGCCTAACTTCTTAGGAATTCCAGGGGATGTTCCGAAAAATAGAAACAGAGTTGGGATAAGTGTATTGCTTCAAATGGAAAATACTTTGAAGGGAATAAAATTGTTTTATCTTAAATTTTCCTTAATGAAGTTTTCTATATCTTGCGCATTTATTGGACAGACTACGTACACACACAGTTCCTTTTTTTTTTGGATATTCATTATTAGTTAACGTCTGTAAATTGTGTTTAATTTAATTGTACTTTATATGTATTTTTATCTTATTCTGTCACAAAAGTCAACATTCGTTTATTATTACAATAGCAAGATTTAAGAAATAATAAATAATTCAAAAATTAATTTTAATGGCAACCAATTTTCATAAAATATCGTTTAACTTACATTTGATATGTTAAGCAATATTTTATAAAAGTAAGTTATAAAAACCAAACTACATCTTCAAAATATGCAAAAAACTAAAATTCACAGTGTTCACAAAAATCTACTTGAAGAAAGGCACACGATTTTATTTTTATATAGAAGAGTAATCAAATAAAATTGCTTGTCATTATTGAAAAGGAAATCTTGAGTATGCCTACGACAGAGGTCTTCAAACTGGGTTCAGTGGAACCCTAGGGCTCCCTGGAATTTTGACAAGGGTTCCGCAAGAGATCACTATTTGTTTAATCAAAGCGCTAAAAATTTAGTAAAATTTTTATTTTTTTCTAAAAGATAGAATTCTTATAGGCAGTTTGTTTGTAAAAATAAATTTAAATAAATATTTTACGGATAAAATAAAATCTTACATTTTGGAAAAGCCACGTGCTTCAAATACATTGATCGAGACTCATTAGGTCACAGTTTAGTCTCCATTCTTTGGCTCAGGTAAAGAATCGCCCACTTATTTCACTATTTTCAAGATATAAAATAAAAATGAAGCCATCCTTTTAAAATTGAAATTTTAGGTAGATCGCATTTTGAAAGATAATATTGAATGCTTTTCCAATTTGCATAATATTTTAGTAAACGGTAAATCTAATCTTGATAGATATGTAAATATTAATTTGGTCCAACATTTATCTATTTGCAAAAAATCATTTCTTGAATATTTTCCCGCTCAAACATAAAAAATTGTCTTGGATCCAAAATCCTTCTCAAGACTGTGACACATCTGAACTCCCAATAAAAGAAAGAGAACAACAAATTGATATATCGACTGACACTCAATTGAAATTAAATTTAGTCAAGTTGATATTATGAATTTCTTTAGATTGACATTAGAAAAGAATATCCTGAAATTGCCAAAAGAGCTGTTAAACATCTCATGTCATATGTTTCAATCTATGTCTGCGAAAAATTATTCTCCTTGCTCGCTGCGACAAAAGCAAAACACAGAAACAGATTGGATTCTGAAGATAAATTAAGTTGCAGATTTCAACAATTATTAAAGGCGTAAAAATGCTTTGCAATAAAAGAAAACCACGGTCAAGTCATTAATTTTTTTTTTTCTCTTTATTTATTATGATTTAAAGTATTGTTGGTATACTTTTGGCATACAGCAAATTGCGTTGCAACTGTTCCAGTTAATTAAAGGGGCTCGGAGAAAGGAAATTTATGTTGACGTTCGGAATTTGAAAATTAAGTTAAAAAGATATAAAAATAATTCGAGATAAAAACCAAAGTATTTTTAAAAAAAAAAAAAAAAAAAAACATTTTATATGGTGGCAAAGTTTATTAAAGAAAATTATTGAAATATTAGTTAAAATTGGTCGCAAATATCTAAATATTGCATTGTTAGGGAAGTAAGAACGGTTCCCAAAATTTCAGAGCTCTAGCTTGATGGGAAGTTGGTTAAATTAATGATAGAAAATTTGATGACACACTGATACACACACACACACACAGAAACACACACCAAGTGAAATACATAAAAACGGGAAAACTAACTAAAATTAATTAATTCATCCGGCAAATTAAATGGTTGGAATGCAGTTTAACCCAACCACCCTTGGCGACAAGAATTATTTGACGGTATTTTGCCAAATGTGGCTACTCTGGACCGTTTTACGGACTTAACGTTCAGCCGAAAAAAACCGCCAAGTTTGGTGCCAATTTCTGAAATCGCGCCAAGTGGTTGGGCTAAACAGCATTATTAAAGAAAATATAAGTTAAAACTTGTCGCAAATGTCTAAATATTGCATTGTTAGGCGAGTGAGAACGATTCAAAAAGTTTTAGAGCTCTAGCTTGATGGGAAGTTGGTTAAATTAATGTTCAAAAATTTGATGACACACACACATATACATACACACAATACATAAAAACGTTTTAAAAAATCTTCTGCTGAAAACTGTAAAAATTATCGGGAAAACTCAGTTTGCAATCCAAACTATTTTAAGAAATTCTGAAAAAACTGAGCACATTTTTAAGAGCCTCCTATTAGACGGTCAAAGATTTTGAAAGATCGAAATGCTTATGCAGTGATGATGAAAAAGTGAGGATAAACGCGGAATTATCTACTCTTCAATTAATAGAAAATGTTGCTGCGAAAACTAGTAAGAGTGTTAATGCGGAAACAGTTAGAAAAAATTCAGATTAAAAGGATTTTTTTTTGCTGAAGTCCAAGAGTAAAACCATTTACATTCCCCGGGAATCAAATGAAAAGGCAAAATTTTGATGATGAATATGTCCATGAGAATTTTGATTTTTGGAAAACTATCCTTTTTTTCCAGTTATGAAGCACGTACTTTTGAACTTACGTTAAGTGACGAGGACGATACCTGAGCTGGTACTTCCCTCTCCACTCTCCACATCCCGCCATGGGAAGACTATAATACTTTTGGAAGAAACAGACATGGTAAAATTTGTAGGGAGCAGAAATTAAGAATCGAAATTCATAAACGTCGTTCCTTTAGTAAATATGTTAAGGGAAGAGCTATTGTTTGGGGATAATTGTCAGCTACTGGTGTTGGGAGATTAACTTTCTTTGAAGATACGATGGATTGTTTAAAATACTTATAGATGTTACAAAATAACGCCCAGAAATATTTTGTCAGCTTATAGTTTGGAAGCCATTTAATCTTTCTCAGCAGGATAACGATCCAAAAACATACAGCAAAGATTGTGAAAGAACGACTCCTTTATAAAGTATCTTTACGACCTCATGCCCTCCTTAGTCGTTAAATTAGAATCCCACATAGCACATATGGGACGAAATTGATAGGAGAAATGGAAAATAACGGGTCGTACATGTATGTTCCTTAAAAAAGGCATTGTAATAAAAGTAGTCAGGTATTACGCCAGATACTACACAAAATCCTTAATGTCTCAATGCCTAGGAAATTCCAAACCACATTGACTCACATGGCTAAGTCAGAACGACATTAAATTATTTTTATAATAGCATAAATTATGTTAATTTCTAATTTTTCTTGATGTGTATGTATATTTTTAAATTATGTGATTTTCACTGAATGAATTTGTTTTTTGTTTACCAAAATTTAAATAGTTTCTTTTACTTACTTTTTTTTTTTTACATAAATATGCGAGAACGTAAATTAATTCAATAAAAAAATATAACTGCTTTTCAGTTCTTATAAATACATAAAAAGTTGCTAATTTTGAGGATGTATGTTGTCTTTTGCAAGTGACTGTATATATGTAATGACTTAATTTTAATTTAATAATTTTCTCTTAAAATAATTTAATTTTTTTTATCTATTCCATTCCCTAATTAAAAAGTAAAGAGTTCATTCTTGTTTCCTGATCTCATTCCAAATTATCCTTTTATTTATTAGATCACGCGTTCATAAAATTGGTTAAATTTGCGTCCCTACGATCATAAATCTGCCAAAATAATCTCTATTAGACTCCTTGTCTATTTAACATTCTCCCAGAATCCCTAATCCTGTACCTCGTTTTATATGACGTTTATTTTGAATGGTCCCTGCTATATAATGAAAAACACAACGAAAATTCTCTTATGCTCTCCTCTCTTCTCACCCCTGCTGCAATCTTCATATGGTCACTCGATCTGGCCTTGGTGGCCGGAAGCCGATCAAAGTCCATCAGTACGCAACGCTCTTTATGCTAGCATCAATAAAATTCTTGTCATGAAAAAAAAGGACTGTTCATTTCGGCCATGTATTCAGAATGTGTTTAATTAATCTTGAACTAACATTTTAAATATCTTTCATATATATATATATATACACGTTTTGCGCTACTTTCCAAAAAATGTCCCTTGTGTCAATTAAACCAACGAATGTAATTCATTACAATCAAAACATCTCTTTATTTATAATGATAGAAATGAAACAATGGTTGCTAAATGGTTCAATATCGTTAAAAATGCCTTAATATTCTTATAAATACATCTATTTTTATTTTTTAAAAAAATATTTCAATTTTCTACCTTACATTTTTACGCTTGTTTGAAAAGTAAGAGAAAAAATTTTTTCTTTTAACCAAACATACTTTGCTCGGACAAGGTTACAACGCTGCGGTTCAACATTAAAATTTGATTATGTAATTCTTAGGATAAGTATTTCAGTTAAGCATTTACATGCAAACGGTGTACTCATAAGATTTATCTTTATTTTCCTCGAATGTTGTGTTTCACAACACGCTAATACATTTTACAGAATTCTAGGCACGAATGAATTGAATTGCCAAAGATGTTTTCGACATTCACTTGATCTTATGAAAATATCTGTTCCAAGTATATTTTTAAATTGATGTTGACGAATCGACATATGAATATATTTTTAAAATTTCAATGAAGTTTACTTATGAATTAATTATTTTCGTTTGTGTTAATATTTTTGTCTTCTGTAGAACTTCTATGGATTAAGAGACGATGAAGGTAAGTTTAAGTACAATTGAATCATTTGTATTGGTTTCCAATAGATTTTTGTTTAATTGTTAATTTTCCAAAAAATGAATTCAATCTTGAATTTTTTATAAATGAAATTTGTTTGACTGAACAAAAATAAATAAATAAAAATAAATAAAAAATAAAACGAATAAAATAAATACAGACTAAGGCAATAAATACTTTTATTGCTCTTATAATAGCAATAAGTACACCGGAAAACAAATATTCTTATCACTTAAATAAAATATTTATAGCTCTGATATTACTCAACTCCCAAGCTACTATTTAATAACATATTATGCAAATTAAAAAAGAATGTGCGAGTAAAGTTTACTCAGTTATAGATAGCTCGTTATTCGAAAATGACTAGAGAAAACTGGATGCTCATCATTATCTGATTTTCAGTTCCAGCCTATGCTTGTCTGCTCAGGTTTTTTGCAGCCAAAACTCGAATCAATAAATTAGAAAAATCTCCAAATAATATTTTAGGGCAAATTTTAAGTGCCCCATGATTTATAAGGAACGGAGATTTCTATAATACAATTAAATTCCAGACAATAACAGCTATCATTCAAAAAATAGAAACTAAATTCTTTGAGAACTTCGAAACCATCGCTAATCGATCTCTTCAGGTAACAAAAAAAAAAAAAATAATAATAATAATAATACGATCCAGATTTTAACATTAAAAGACCAAGAAATATTCCAAATTTTTATTCTTATTTACATGCTCAAAATTCGGCAATAAATCTGCTAGAAATAGCAACCAGGCATCTCATCTAATAGGAAGAGACCTGCAAACGAATCAGATTGCGAGCTTTCATGTCTGTACTCCGAACAGAAGCTTCAACAACTCTGGGAAAATATTCCTAACTACTTTCCAATTACTCCGATGATGCACCCCGATTGGCTGGTAGCTTATGCTTCCTGATTCACCTACTGTAATAGTAAGCCACCAATGGCGTATTGATTAAGATTCAAATAATGCAACTACGTTACAGATAGCGAAAACTTGACCTTTGCTAAAGGCAATATCTTAACTAGTCTATTCTTAAATATTAATATCCTGTAAATTTAATTTCTAAAAAAACAAGCAATGATAATTTTATTTCAATACATGAACTTAAATTCTGGGTAAGGTAAAGTCTGAAGTCATGTGGCGCAGCTGATAAAGATAGAGAGATTAAAAGTCGAGATGGTTAAGTGGTCCAACAAAACTGTCAACTTATAGACGCTTTTTAAAACATCGTTGTAAATCTCGACTTGTGTGACAGAGTAGCCGTTAACCTTATGGCGAGAAATGCTTTTGTTCAGTCAAATTGTAATCCTGATTCCACTGAAGACCCCATGTAGCTAAGCTAAT
>BMAW01006765.1:258990-292050 GCA_019974015.1 Nephila pilipes
GATTAAGATAATGTTCGCGCTTTTTTTTTCCTCCTTAAAAAGTAGATAAGGAAGGACATGATTACAAATTTTTCGCTAATTTTTTAATTGTGACACAATTTCAACCATTATGATTTTACACCAAGATATTCAATAAAAAACATTTTATTCCATTTTGTTTTCTTTGTTTATCACTTTAATTCACGCTTTTTCCAATATTTCTATCCAAAAACCTTTTATATTCAAAGATTTCCCACTCTTCAAGGTCAGTGTATAAATAGAAAAATCTGTCACTATACAGAGTCACGTAAGATACAAATAAATTACGTTGCATTATAAGTTCGCGAAGAAGCATTTCATGCTTTACTTGCCAAGTGCATCAGGCAAAAAAATTTCATTCACTTCAATTTATTTTTAGTCATTCGCACGTGATTTATTTTGTAATTTTAAGAAACAGTCTATTTTTATTATTATTTTTTTTTTTCAATCTGACTCCAAGTTACTAATATAATAAATTTAAGAGGTTATCAGTATTTTTTAAGCAGTTCCTGTCATCTTTTTCATTCAGAGTGACTCTATGTGACTGATACTGTGATTTTAAAATTCGTCATAACTTTAAGAAACATTCTGTCTCAGTCAGCACATCTTATTCTAAAAAACCGCAAATGGTTCACTGCGCAAATTGACCTCTTGCTTACTCTTTCAAAAGGTAAGAATTGTGTAACGAGATGAGTCATACTTGAGTCATATTCCGAATTCTTTATGTTAGTTTGGCTTTCTCATCATTGCAAAATATGACACGAAATCGGAAATGGAGAAATACGAGTCAACAAAAATATTTTAAAATTAACCAGAATAAAATGATAAAATACATCTTTTATTATAGGGGGAAAGTAGTAAAAAAGTATCTAATCTTTATTTTCTTCTAATAAAATTCAAAAACTCAGTATATCTTTATGTATTTATTATCGTCCTCAAATTTTACTCAACAGCCCAGGGTGGGCCTTGTTCTGAAGATTTCTGCAAGATATCTTGCCTTAGTTCCCTACCAGACCATCTCCCCAATCAACTTCAAATCCGATTCAACAGAATCAAGCCAACCTAATTTTAGTCTTCTTTCCCGACTAGTTATGGCTTTGCAACAAAAATGTTTCCAACTAGATTTTTCTCATCCATTCTAACAATATGAGAAGCCCAGATCATATGTTTTACTTTAATACATTTAAAGATATAAGGCTCATTAAAAAATTCCATAAATTTTAGAATTAAAACCTCTTCGCCATAGGCCATTTTCTTTGACGTCACCAACAAACTTCTGAGAATCTTTCTTTCGAAAACTGCAATTTTGTATTCCTCATTTTTAGTTGGAGGCCAAATTTCCGAGGTTTATGTATTTATATCGACCAAAAATATTTGATGAATATTTATAACTTTTTGAATTATATGAAAATGGTAAAATTCCATTATTTACGAAACTTCCTTTAACAATATAACATCTGGGGTTATAAAAACGTACATAACTCCAGTGCATGATGAAATAGAAGAAACAGATTTTGTAGAAGCATGGAAAATCCAAGAACTTCCTGGTGCAAATAAAAGGCAGAAGTTTAAGACATACTTCAAAAATAATGAATAGAAAAACAAATAAACACGACTTTGTAGATTTAGAATAAATAAACGAATAAACAAACATTGCCTGAAAGACTGAACTACCATACTCTAGCAAACAAATAACTCGGTTGAAAAAGCCAAGCACAGAAACAAACACTTGTGAATCCAAGGGAAAAAAAAGAAGACGTGAAATCATCCCATTTGAAAGAACTCAATTTCGTGCAGGAAAATTATGTTTGAGTTATAAGCATGTGTTAGAAAACATAACAATGCGTAAACGCGGTTTTTTGATATCACGATGTAAGATCATGCGTACCTAATGGCTGACTAAATTTACGTTCTGAAGAACAAGTATTAAAGAAGCGGTGGAATATGTTTTTATTTTAGTAAACCTACCTGTTTGGCTTCGATTCAGAAACACGAGTGAAGATTATTGTTGTTGTCGCTGATTTTCATCTCGGTAGATAATCTGTTTTCTGATCTTTGACAAAAAAAAATATCACGTTTTGAGTCTACAGAATGAATAGAAGAGGGAATAGAGAATGAATAGTCAATTTATCATGCATACATATTTTTTCCTACGAATGCAAATAAATCGCCATAGAGTATTAATGACATTATTACATAGTTTAATCGCTTTGTTATGTTACACAGAGACAAATTACTTTAAAAATACAGTAAAAACCTCTGAATTTAGAGTTTCTATGTATGGAACTTTTTCACAATCCATGAGTTTTCATTATAATAGTTTCTATACATCAAACAAAATTTTAATGTATAGAAGAATTTTCAAATTCGAATAATTTCAACACTTGGACGAGAACTTAATGGCGGCTGATAAACCCATTAATCAGACAAGTCCCTGAGGTCCCCTGATATAATCCCCAGGGGCAGGGTGCCCGGCTATACCCCCAGACGCTGGGTACCCATTTTAGTCGCCTCTTACGACATGCATGAGCTACAGTGGGACTATTCTGTCATTTCCGGTCACCACACGTGTCCAGTGTATAATTCTGTATAATGAAATTTATAGATCCTTTTCTTCCCTGGAATCTTCAAGTTCATTATATATTGTTTCTATAGAATGAATTATAATATGCAGTTTCAATAAAAGGATTGCGATTGCTTATTAACGAAGCAAAGAGATGCAATACAAGGGCTATTGGCGACCGACCTTGTAATTTTGAGCCTCAACCTAGTGACGAAGACGACATATGAGCTGGCACCTCCCTCTACAAACTTCCACATCCCGCTAACAGGAGGACTTGGAACCTCGATCAGATTTAACGTGCATCAGCCTCGCTACATGGCAGGTCATAAGTAGCATCAGTAGCAGAATATGAACTTGAATAAGTGGCACCAGTATTCGTGGACTCGCGGCCGGTGGTTTTCGTCGAGTCGTAAGTTCGAGCCTTGATGTCTCAGAAGACCCGCTGTGTAGCCAGAATTGATACTCATTTATCTGTCACGGCTCAAAGTTCTCCCATTGGCATGGAGTGGAATTTAGGAGAGGAAAATCCCGCCTCAGGTGTCATTCTCGTCACTTGACCAAGGATCAAAATTACGAGGTCCGTCGCCATTAGCCTTCGTGTGGCTTCTAGAGCGTCGGTAATACTCGTAAAACCAATCATTTCAAACAGTTTAAGCAATTGCTTCTGTTGTTAAGAGAACAGAACTATTAACGTGCTTAGAGCGTATAATTTTATAACTTGCAACATATTTCAAGAACAAGAAACTCAAAACTTTAAAGCAAAACGTAAGCTAATCCAAAATACAATAAACTATAGGGGAAAAAATGATGACACTTAAACCGACAATCCATGGAAAATTCGATAGTAAAATCCTGAATAATATCTCATGTTTCTGAGCTAGACATAAAGACAAATAATAATGTTTCCAAAATACATCTCGCGTAATTGTGAGAATCCTGAAGCCTATTTCTAACATAATAGATAAGTGGTTTTTTATTATGCGAATTTTATTAGAATAATTTTTTATGGACTGTTGGTGATGATATGGGATTGGGCTTGAAGGAAAATTACTTTAAATTGTATGATGAGAAGGAAATAATTCAAATAACGTTTATCATGAGAACCATTCCTGTAGTATAATAAATAAGAACAGCAGTAATATAAATACTTTATTCATGTAAATTTTACGATGTAGAATTTAGTGTGTAACAACAAGCAAAAATAGCTTATTTTAAATCAAGTTACCGGATGTCAGTATATAATAATAACTAGGTATAAAGTTTTTGAAAGAAAATCACAGGTTAATTATGAAAATATATGCTGTAATAATGTGATTTTGAGGGTTAAAGGTATTATTTCACGGTAATCTGTATCATTTTGCATTCTCTTATTTGTAGAAGAAGATGCAACAAATTGGTGATTTCGTTTAAATATTTTTCATAACATAAGTAGAAAAAATAATATATATAATTTGAAACTGTTTTATTCTATTGTCTGTATCTGATAAAAAAAATTGATAAAAAACCTAGATCGTCTACTACTTGAAAATAAATACGAGTAAAGGAGCAGACGATTTTTTTTTCTGCATTCAAATTGGCTATAAAGATAATTAGATAATAAATAACAGATAAAAATAGATAGCTAAAATTAGAGCTATGGGTCAGGTAAAATTCGGCTCTGGAAGAGTCGTAGTCGTAAAATTGCTGCTAGATGTCACAAACGAGTCAGCGATCGTTCTATACCCCAATCGGCAATCGCTCCATGCCCGAGTAGGCAATTGTTCTATGCCCTAATCGGCAAACGTTCCACGCCCGAGTAAGAAATTGTTCCCCAATCGGTTCTTATACTCTTGCCCAAGCTATGTTTATATTTATATATATATTCATAAAAAGTAAAATAATTCCAAAAGAGTAAACATTATTTATCTGTGATTGTACATTGTCAATGTAATTCTCAATATTTACAAGTGCGGAGAAATATTTGTGATTGTGAATTTCGAAAACAACCAGATAAGTTATTGACACGTTCTATTTATGTTCGAAAGAGGAAACCAGCGAAAAAATTCTACGAATCACAAAGGTGACGACATCCTTGCCTTCAAGAATGTACATAACATTCAATTCACCCTTTTTGCATCTGACAAGTTGTCAGATAAACAACTCGTCATTCCTTTGAAGACTGTTCTGAACATTAATATTTATTATAGATAAAGTAGCTGAAAAACTTCAATCATTGCATTTCTTGTTTTTGTAAACAGTTAAAACGAAACAAGCAATCAAATTTACGAATTAAGCTTATAGCCTTTCAAAATTTTATGGCGAAAAAAAAATCTATCAATTTTTTCAATTTCGTAATCATTAAAAATCAAATTCAGCGTTTCCAACACCACCTCTTTATTTTTTAAAAGAAAAATTTTGTTACATGCAATATATATATATATATATATATATATTAAAAAAGAAATATATGTTTATATATTTCCTTAACGGAAGGGAATGAATTCCCCTTTTAGCTATTGAATATTTATATTAATATAACTTAAATATTAAAAATGAAAATGCATTAAAACAATCAACACGAATCAGAAAAAAAAAATTGTTTTAAAATAATTGCTTACAGTTAAACCTTTTAACTTTCATTAAAATTATTTGAAATTAATATGTTCGACAATATCGAATTATTTTGACATCCGAATTTCTCCAAAGGAGAATAATACGTGTTAGCCTAAGAATTAAAAATGTAATAAAATATAATAAATTATATCAATTTATTCCTAAAGAAAATGTTTCTCTTTTTCACGGAGCAGAAATTAGAAGCCTTTTCAGTATTTAAAATTTTATTTAATATCTCGTGACTTAACATTTGATTCTATGATATATATTATATATATAAATTTAAAATTTATATTTTTAATCAGATCTTGTTAGGTTTTTCTGCTTCACATTTTAATTTTTTTTCATGAAGTGAGCTGTAACTGCTTTAATAATGAAAGGTCTGAATGTATATACGTGTTAAGTTATGGAGGTCAAAGTTCAAATTAGAAATTATCTGTTCCTGAAATCAGGAAACTTCCGGTTTGAAAACGCTTGATGGACCCAAGAACCTGAAGGAACTCTGCAATTCTCAAGTTGGCGAGCGGAAGAGAATCCACTAGATATTATAATAGATTGATAACACGCAGAATCTATTCTTAAAAAATTTATCCTGTTTAAAACATTGGTAAAACATTTTTAAAAAAAACTTCTTGAATTTTCTGTTTTTAAATATATAAAATACTAGTATAAAACAGTTTTCTGTATTCTTATAAAAATATAAGACAAAAGATTCGACAGAAAAAAAAAACATTTAAAATTTTTTTTATACCATTTAACGTTTAATTACAGTTCTCATAAAATGAGGTTAATTTGATTTCGTAATACGTGATAAACAAATTGTAATTGATATTATTAATTAGTGATAAAATAATCATTTGAAAAACTGAGCAATGATTTCAATGAATTCTAAGGAAAAAAAAAAAGCTTTCTGTAAGCTTTGTAAATATGATAATACCATTAAATGTAAAAAATAGTTCTGCCTTGAATGATTTACTAAAACCTTCAAAAATAAATTGACTATTTCAATGAATCTCAGTTTTATTTATTCCATCGACATCTTGTCGCTACAACTTGTCGTTGGCTGAAAATAGTACCAACTTTTGACAACAAAAAGAATGAAAGCGAAAAATTCCGTGATATAAATTAATAAATTTAATATTAAAATTAAGGAAAACGCTAAAATTTTTAAATTGACAATAATATTCTGTTCCGATATTAAATTTAAGCAAACGATAATCAAGTTAAACATATCTCAAGCTATATGTAATTACTGTCACCTTTAAAATGAATTTTTACATATTTTCAAAGTCATCTATTAATTTTTCTGCCATTATTTGTGTTATTTTTTTTACAAATATTTCTAATCAAATTAATAACAAATCAAAATATCGTTTCACGAATATGAGAAGCATAGTAAAACGTGAGGCATTTTATTTTCTACATTTTTGAGGGTAAACAAGATCAAAACTGTCACTGTTCGAGCAATAATATAGAATTTGTTCCTGCATTGAACTATTTTTCTTTTTTTCGACGAATATTCATTTAAATAACACGAAATAACGTTAATATAAATTATATTTTACATAACAATAATTGATTACTAAAGTTTGATAGTTGTTCTTGTCATTATTAGTAATTTAATTACACTGAACTGAGTATTAGAGAATTGAAAAAAATAAATGAGCATTACTGTTGTTAAAAATATCTGTAAATGCTTATTAAACACTGAAAATGAAAGAAACGTTACTCTCACGCAAAGTTCCAGGAAGCGAATAATTTTATCATTGAGCATTTAAACTGGAATAAATTTTACAACAAAGGAATAATTAGATATAATTTTAAATATTATGATTCAATATCGTAGCATGAGTAAATTAATTTACAAGATTTTAAACGCTATCTTTCTGAGACTTTAATACATTTTTAAGTTAATAAATAAATGTGGAAAAGTATTTTTATTGCGTTTTCAAAATGTGACAATTTAACTCAATTATTATTTCAAAAGCCCATTTAATACGAAAATTTTTAAATATTTAAATTAAAATAAGCAATTATAAAATTGAAAATTTCCAAATTCTTTTACTAATTTTTTTGACAATTTACCATTATTTTAGAATAATTTCAATTTATCATTGTCGATATTTATGGAACCACGATTTGTGACTTCTTGCCCTATATCTAAAATTAATAATTTGAAAGTAAAACAAAATAACTGCTTCCTGAAAAAATACAATACCATACATTATACATGTTATAGAAAATAATTAAACCTTCAGAAAATCCCGTAGAAAATTCTTAGCTGTCATTTTAATTATTATAACATTTTGTTTTTCCGAGTTCATTTCAATAAGTTCATAATAATAAGGACTTGATGAAATGTTTAAGATTATACAGATATAATTACGGAATAATTTAAAATATGAAAAAAAATCAACAACTTGCTCTAAAGAAAGTATTTATTGTTTTTAATAACAATACTCAGACAAATGATTCACCTGTAAAAAAAGTGATTGACATATGACGTCATTTGAGCGAAGCGCAAAGCCATGTGTAAGCAACATCCTGTTCCAATTGCAAGTAATTTTTTTAAAGTTAGACAAGGTTACTTCACTTATGAAACTAGTTTTATGATTTCTGAAAACAACCCTAAACAAAACAATCTCCATTTCCTTCAACAAAAATGAATTAAGACATCCTGTTTTTATTAATAAGGTATAATAAAAAAAAAATCGAACGTGAGTCAAAAATATCAGTCAAGTGACTTTAATATAGTCTACCACCTTTATTTCGGAACATTTGAAATTTATACAATCTTTTAATTTTTATCCGAAAATATAATTTAAAATGTTGCATTGATTACCAGGATTCGTACAAATATTTTTTTAAAACAAAAACCACTTAATTTTTTTTCAAATTTTTTTTTTAATAAAGTTATCGCTGCTTTATCTGGAAATAAGAACAGAAAATATTTCATTTATTCACTGAAACTAATCGACAAAATAATAATGGTATCTATCAATTGTCGTATCTCTACATTTTGCATTATTCAGTTCAGTTTTTACTATTTGTTTGAAAACTCATAATTTTTCCCTTCCCACAATTACACTTGGGGAAAAAAAAACTACTGTAAGAGATTTCACTGCTCATTAGAAATAATTCAAAATGAAACAATCAAGAAATCTAAATTATTTGGCATCTGTCATTATCGTCTGCTTCTAGGTTTAAAATAAAATTTCGAAATCTTTATTTTTATAAAACATAAAAGAAACATTTTCTTTACTTGGAATTGTGTGCAAACAAAGAATAAATAAAACATCATACCTATAAAGTAAATCAAGATTTATCCACATTCTTTTGGTAGATCCGAAACCAAAAGCACGATAGTTCTTGACTAACGCTTCCAATCCTGCGAGCACAACGTTCCATCGCAAACATCACTGAAACGCACCGGGACAACTTTTCCACTCACTTCGAACGCAACAGACTTCTTACAATTCAACTCACCTAACATCTCGATTCGCTTCTGAAGGGGGAAAAAAAGAATAACAACAAATAAATTGTACTTTTAACGATTAGAACAAAAAACAAAAAGGCGCGTCTCTTTAGGGTTGCTGTTCCGCGTGAAAGTAGTGAGGCGAACAAGTTGGCGATGTTTTGTTTAATTATATTTTATGTGAAAATTCAGCGCTTTCTGATGGAATGCATTGGGACTGAATGTATTTCGAGATAATCTGATAAAAAAGTAATTTTTTTTAAAAAAATAATAACTTCGTTAATGTAAATAGTACTTTGACGTAAGAACCTAATTTGATAATCTAATCTAATTTGTTAATAAAAATCTAATTTGTTATGATACTTAAAATTTCAAAGAATTGAAAATTGAAGAAGAGTTCTTATAATTCGAAATAAAAATTTTATTATACTTCTTTGCAACAAATTATATTTATCAATGCTACACTTTTATACAAATAATTGAATGCGTCAGAAGAAATTGAAATGAACTCAATATTTTTTTTGAAAAAATATAGTTATGATATATATTCTTACATGACTGATTTTGAGAATGATTAATAATCAACACAGACAAAAATTATTAAATAAATGACAATTTATTACCGTACTGTCAAAAAAAAAATTCACTTATTCATTACTTTCAAACCAAAAAAATGTTATTTCACTTCTAGTAAGTGTATGCATTTCAGTTATATACAGGATGTAATAGTGACAGCAAAAACTAGATTGCTTAGCAATTTCTTATTAATTTTTAAAGGAAAAAATATTTTTTATTCTCTTATTAATTTTTTTAAAAAAAGGGCAAAAAAAAAAAAAAAAAAAAGAGAGAGAGAGAGAGAGAAAGACTTACCTTATTGAATGGAATATAGATTTCGAGTTTCTTTTAGTAATAATATTTAAAATTCCTACATCTCTTTTCCAACGAAACAAATCTTAATTTAACAACGCTGAGATACAATAATCTTAGTCTTTCTTCGTAAAACTGTTCATTGCTCAGAGAAAAAGGAGCAATTTACTTAACAATCGGATATATATATTTTTAATATTTATTATTATTACTATATCTGTCAATTCTCTAACTATACTTTGTCCTTAACAATGCTTAACCTTATCTCACTGAGAACATAAAATTGTTGGTTATTGTTTTAAATAATTCCTTGTCTCTCACTGTTTATTTTGTTGAGCATAAAACTAAAATACAATGATAAAGCAAATAGCTGAAAATCCCCTTTTGTTTCGAATATCCTTCTGAAAAGCAGACATTCGATTTACAACATTAACATCACGAATTATGAGAATGTTATAAGAAAAAGGTTTACGAGAATAATCATGATTTGCCTCGAATAAGATAAAAGTACAAAGACTCATAAACATTCAGAGTATCCTATCCTTGGGTTTGAAGGTTGACAAATGAGGCGAAAAGTTTTTTAGAGGTGTCACTGGAATAAAGTCATCTAACTTTGTGTATATTATTAGTTCAATTCCTCTTTTACATGAATAGCCCAATGTCCAAATGTTCTTTTGTCGAACTGTCACTTACTGTTCTATGACATTCTTTTGATAACTGAAGCCAAATCTTCTAAGTAGGCCAATGTCAGAATTTTGGCAATATTCTTACGCTTGACTTTTGACTATTCTAAGATTTCTTGAGAGTCGAAGGTTGTCTGTGCAAAAGAATAAAGATTTTGAACTCATGATTTAAGAATGTGTGGTTTTAAAACGGAAAATGGAATATATGGTTTTATGATTAAATGTTTTAAGCAATGTAAACTTTTTTTTTGTACCCCCCCCACTGAAAAATTTAATTAATTTTTCCCACCTTTTAACTCATAATAAAGAGTTCATTCTAATTTCTAGTACACCTTAAATTATTTCTTTAATTTTATGCGAGGCTCGTAAAAATCTACACATCAACTTTTACTACAATCGCAGATTAGTAAAGATTATTTACTAAGTGACTGTGTCTGCAGCCAAAGTTCAAAAAATCCCTACACATCCAATACCTCATGACTACATGATCCTTAGAAATTCTCCATATAAATTTGAACAAAAATTTCTCTCTCTTCCGTTGTAGGCAAGACGAGGTGACGTCTCTGCATTCTCCATTTTAATCAAGTAACTCCTCTCTGTTATTTTATTGCCCCTCTTTCATCAAAAGGAATAAACACATTTTTTTTCTGGTAGAAATAGCGTCATTATTACTTGCCATGACTTTTTAAGGCCCCTGTTAATTTGCTATTCATGGAATTAGTACAATACAGTAACACACACACACATACGTAAAAAAAACGAAAACAGTTACTTTTACTTGAGAAATCATCGAATTAAGAGAGTGGTTTTCACATGAACGAAAGACAAATTTATTTGGATAATATTATCCACAAATTCCCGTAAACATGCTCCTCCCCTCTACCCCTTTACCTGTAGGAAATTGCTTAAAAGGAAGAATCATTGATAATGGAAATTAAGGGATAGTCTTTAAAAGTTTAATTCTATTAAATAAAACAATTAAACTGAATAAAATTAAACTTATAACTGAAAAATTAGTGTTTTAGACATAAAAAGTATTCAATAAATATTTTAATGAAAGCAAGTAATTCACGTAGGTAATAATGAAAAAATATTAAAACAAAAATAGGAACAAAAGGCGTTTTCAGAATGTGATATAGGGAAAAATCGATATTGAATTTAAGTAAATATATAGGGTGAGGGCATTTTGTGAGATTTTATGGTGACTAAAATTTTTCATCCTTAGTCTATAACTGGAATATCTGTATTATTTGTTAAATTAATTCAATCTAGAAAATCAATTCTCTTTAATTTAATCAGATTTCAAAGTCAAACATTTGGAATTTAATCCAAATTAAATTTAAAACTATAGCTAACCAAATGAATATTAAAAAAATACAGGATAATAACTATCAAAGATTCTTAATTTAACTTTTAGAAAAAACTGGAGACAACTATGTTCTTTTCAGTATAATAAATAATTAAAAAGTATAGACCTAAGTAAAGAAGAGGTCAAAACTATTTAAATTATAAGAAAAGAAAAACGATTTAAACAAACTATCTTTCTCAGAACAATTAAGAATCTATGTATTTCATAAGAGAAATTACTGGTTATTAAGTAGAAGTATTTTTAACAAGGTTTAAAATGATCTTCTTTTATAATATACTTCCCTTAATTGAAAGGAGAGGGCATTAGTCTAATGGTCTGCTTTAAGTCAAGTTGGCGTCAGACATTTCTACTAGATGGTCGATGATAATGCTAGCACGTAACAACACATCAATAATAAAATCGTGTTTGAATTTGTGAAATACGAATAGTAATGATGCGATGTTGAATAGATTATAAATATCAAATCTAATGAGCGATTACATTCTAGCTGGTACACTTAATGTGTGTGCTGTGTGTTTGTGTGGGTGTCGTGGTACGGTGAACGAACAATGGGCCCAACGTAAAGTGCGATAGGATAAATTCTTTCTTATGTCGAGTGGAACTGCTCGTCCCAATCAATAAGGTTGATAAATTTTAGGAAAAAAAATGTTTTTATTACCTAAGAAGCAATTTGGCTGTTAGAATGCTCTCTATAACAGAAATAAGATTGTAATTGTTTATTAACGTCACAGTAAGAAGCAACAGGAAAGCTATTGACGACGAACCTCGTAATTTTGAGCCTCGATCAAGTGACGAGTACGATACCTGTGGACCACACTCTCCAAAGTTCCACACCGCGACATACCAACGTGAGAATTCGGGACCTCGACCAGATATAACGGTGGGACTTTAATTGTATCATGACTCGAATCTACAACTCTACGAAAACAATGCTGGCTCGAGTCAACGGCTATGACCACTAAGTTTTCCAAGTGATTCTCTATAGAACAATTAAGATTAATAACTTCCACGAAAATATGCTTCAAAGATGAAAAGCGATTTTCCTTCAATTATATTAAATCTTACACCTTATAAAAATTATTTCTTCATAATAAATGAAATGATTCGTTAATTTTTATGTTATCTTTGAATTAGAATTTTTAGTTTACCTGCAATTGTAGTAAATTAAATTTATGTATTCTATGCTCAGTACCTATTTTTCTTATATTTTACTAAGTCTATAAATTACGTATCAGTCAACAAAATTTTTCGATGCCTAGGTTTTTAAAAGTAAGAATACTCCATTAACATTTTAAATGGTGTATTTAACTCAACTTCAAAGTTTTCAGAATAATTTTATGAAATACAATCGAACTGTACAATAGTGAGCCGCTGTGGATCCAGTAAAAATTTCACTAGATCCAATTTTGATGAAACATTGATCAGAAAGGGATTTTTCCAAATGTTTAAAATTGAGAAATGATAAAGAAAATTCCTTGCACATATCGATGATTGAGTGGCTCCATCTTTGAAATGTTAAATTATTTTTATTTTATCTTAAATAGTGAAGGCTTTCCTCTTTAAGGAATTCGTCATTTCCTCCATTTTTTTAAGTACTGCTGAGATGGAAGAACATCTGTTTAGTCCGAAGCCCTCATATGGATATAGAGATTGAAAGGAAGTAAACGTCAGACGACGCCTCTACGGGTCGTCCAACTATTGTTTTGAATTTAAAGATGTGGTTTGAAAAGTAGGTTTTGTGTTGTGGCCCTTACAATCCCCTTAATGGATTGATTTTAATGAAATTTGGAATAAGCATACATTTATAACAGGGGAAAACATGCACCATTCAAAAATCATGTTATGCACTCATGATTATCAGTAAAACTCATTGGGCATAGATGTCCAAAATCCATTTTGTGTTAACCAACTGAAATCATAGTCCCCTCTCACAGCCCGAAAAGTCACGCAGTGTGATTGTATACTGCACAGGAGGGAACTGAGGAATCCCTGTGGTAATTGATCCCACTCTTGTGGCAAGGCAGTTTTTAGCTCTGGGATGGTTACTAGAAGCGTATGGCGAAATGCAATTGCTCTTCCAAGAGAATTGCAGTATATGTTTTATAGGGTTTCGGTCAGGATATCTGTCCAATTCATGCGGTGAATATTTTCACTTTCCAAGTAATCGTCGATCAGCTGAGCCCTATGTAGACGAACTCTGCCGTCGTCCATTTATAGAAAATCAGGTTCAATTGAGCCCTGAAAAATCGAGCATAGAGCTCTAACATTTCTTTTCTATACTTCATAGCAGTCGAGAAGCCTTTGTCAGATACATGATGGGTACGCAGCCATCCAACAATATACCAGCCCAAACTATTACACTTCTTCCACCGTAATTATCCTTTTCTCTTATGAGGGAAGAAAAGCATCGTGTTCCAGAGTCTCTCCAGATATAGGTACCCCCGAAAATCAATGTCCAGGCTAAATCTCGTCTTATCCGTAAAATACGTGCTGCCTCCACTGAAGCCTCGTGCAAGACGCGTGTTGTCCATGGCGTACTAAATGCGCTCTCTTGTGTGCTGTATTAAGCGGAACGAAAACAACTGTTTTTATGGCACACAGACCTTTATCATGAAGATTTTGAGCAACTGTCGACCGTGAAATTAGAGATCTAGGGGCAGCATACTGCTCACGCAAGAGCTGTGAAGTTGTAAGAGTCCTGTGTCGGGGGGTTGAAAGTGCCAAATAATGATCCTTATTCATCATTGGGGATCTTTCCCGACCTAATCCAGGTCTTCTTGTTATGAATTTAGTGTCCTGACAGTGCTTCTACAAATTGGAGATGACGCTGGGCATTATATTGAGCTCTGTAGCTACGTATACTGGTGATAGGTGTGACTCCGACTATTCTCCATACCATACCAGGATCCATACGCTCGGGATTACTCAATTTACCCGATATTTTATCGAAGTTACCGATCTCTTGCAGAAATACGGTGAAAGTAGGGAAGGAGTACGAATGCACAAATCGTTGTCAACCTTCGCTCTCTGTTTCATATACTCACTCACACAAACACATCTTATAATTTATAGATATCCGTTGTCATTAAGTTATGTTGTGAAATGATTCACTAATTAAAAGGTATTATGCCCGCCATGACAGTACGCGAAGTTTACGCACGCACACAACAAGTGTCAGCAGATAAAGATAAATGTTAACGACTGGCAAAAACTTTTATAAGGGAGAAATAAGGGAATTACTCCAGATCTTTCCAATTCAGCAGTTAAATGGGGTTCGGGATATTTCAAACAAATAAAACATGTTCGATTCTTAAAGGAAATGCCATAGTAGTTAAAAGTGGATGTCGAAATAGCTTCAACTTCAAAAAGATTGGCACCAAGAAAAATTTAATAAAAAGAAGAGAGGACAAAATTTGTACACTATGCGACATTGAAAATGCAACGGCCAGAAGGAGTGGCTAGAAAGTGATGAATCTCTACAAATAACGAACAATAAGTGATCTTTATTTCAAAATGATATGCATTAAAACAGAGAGAGAACAGCATCGTCTTAGTAAGATGTAAGACCACCGTGGATGGCGATACACGGAGCAACACGGCTAGGTACAGAGTCAATGAGAATATGGATGGCGTCCGGCTCTCCATTCCATGCAACCTTTTGCCATAGTTCGTCTTCTGAATATGACTGTGACAGGGTATGCAAATGCTCCTAATCACATCCAAAATGTGCTAAATTGGTGAAAGATCAGGAGAGAACAGTGACCAGGAAAGTATCTGTATACTTTGCAGAGCATGTTGGCTGTTGTGAGCAGTGTGCGATTGGTCGTTATCCTGTTGGCAAATAACATCGGGCAACCCCTGAATGTAAGGTGTCACCGGCCTTAGAACATCATCATAGTACGCAATTCAGCCTCAAACCATGATGTCATGTTGTCACACGGTTGGGCGTTCCCCAATTGCTGCTAGATTGGACCTAGATTGGATCCACGTCGACGCCCCAATCGTATGCGGAGACTATCACTGGAGAAAAAGAATTAAGACTCAACTGAGAACACGACCCAGTGCCATTCCGTCGTTCGATCCCAGCACCATTGCAGATGTTGGCGCCTATGCTGTGGGGTCAATGGCAGTTTTCTTAACTGACACCATGAGTGCAGGTCACTAATAACCAATCGACGGGAAATGGTTCTGGTCGGTATGGGAACATTGAAAATGTCTTGAACATGCTACAGAATGGAAGTAGAAGTGGCTCCCGGGTCCGCCACCATTTATCGGCAGATGCTTCGATCCACGCATGCTGACCATACTCTGGCAGCACAGACACCCCTCAGACTTGCCAAGTTTCCTTGTTCTAACTATCTTCGCCATATACGGTGCACTGTGGACGCTTCCAGGTGTGTGTGAGAGATTTGCCGTATAGATCAACCTGCTCTTTTCAGTCCAGTCACTATGCTCTTCGTAAAATCGTCTGTCTGCTAGAACTGCCGCCGTTGGTGACGACCTGGCATTCTTTGTTATTGCACGCATCCTCTGAGATAAGAACAAATTCTCTACGATGATTTTCGTAGCAGAAATAATGGCACGAAAATTAAACATTTGGCAGATTCCTTGCCTTATATCTCCTTCAACGTGCGCTGGAGAGCTGCACATTTCACATCATTCGCATAACTCGGTGACGTGCATCTACCTTGAAATTTACATAATTTTCTGTCTTAGCCTTCTTGGTGTTGCATTTTCAGTGTCACAAAGAGTACATAATATATATATATATATTATATATATATATATATATATATATATATATATATATATATATATATTCCACTTAAGAGAAAACTCGAGTTGGTACTACAAGAGGACCATTAGAAGGTTTCTGTACCTATTAAAATATTTTTTATTATCACTTTGTCTTAAAGTAATGTAAACAAATGAAAATTATTAGTAAATTTATTTATTCATCTCCTTTCTGTATACTATTTTCTATTAGATTAACTGCATAAAATGATTTTTATTTGACAATATTTCAGTTTTTAATACTGTTATTTTTGAATGAAATATTCTACATTATTGTTACTTTTCTATGAGTAAATTATTGTTATTCCATTTCTTATTCGCTTATTACCCCAATTTATATTTATTAAAAAATAAGTTTTATGTTATAAAAACCAAGTAAGGAGAAAGTTATTTTTAGGTTTCATTCCTATCTAACATTAATGAATGTGAGTGTGAGTGAGTGAATGTAAAGTTTATTGGCGCAAGAGATAGATATGGCTATGCTGCACCAAACGAGATTTAACAGTGGTCCAGATGTGAAGAAATTGAAAAAAGACAAAAAATGGTTGGCAAGAAGAAGAGTCGAAAATAGAGAAGGATCGCTAGGGTATTCCGGGGACGCGTCACCAGAGTTTACCAAAGACAGTAAACCCCATAGGAAAGAAAAAGATCCCTAGATTGCCTCGGGGTCATGATGTTCGTACTTACCTGAAGAAGGCAAGTCCCTGAGATTTCCTGATATAATCCCCAGGGGCAGGGTGCCCGGCTATACCCCCAGACGCTGGGTACCCATTTTAGTCGCCTCTTACGACATTACGAGTTACAGTGGGACTAACATTAATGAAAAAAAAAAGTTAACATTTTCAGGTTTTCTCTTGCACATTTAATTATGATGGATTGGCATTTTTAGATTGTTGATACATAGCAGGTAAATCAATTTAAACCTACTCATTTATAAATGGACTAATTCTAAAAAGAAAGAAATAATTAAGGCTTGGCGATAAACTTCCTATAATATAACCATTTCCTCCCAATTTTTATTTCTTTAAAATCATTTTCATTCGATTCTAAAAACTATTTTAATTTTATAATTACTACAATTATGAGCAATATTAAAAACTATTTACTTGGTATTTTTAAAACGCGCTTTAATCACTGCAAAAGTTTTTAAAAAATAATCCCAATTTTTCAGTAAAATAAAACTAAATTTAAAAAGCTCCTGCAGCGTGAAACGCATGAGTAAAAAACGTAACCCCAATTATTTTATTTCTGACTGAAATATTTTATTAAACGATACCATTTTGAAAATATAGCTTGGAAGCAAATGATAACAGTTTTAAAATACAAACTCGTTATTTTCAATCTTTGAGAATCATTTTGAACCCCCCCCCCCTTTTTTTTTTTACTTTGAGAAAGAAATTCAACTAGTTCTTGAACTGAATCACATAACAATAGTTAGTATTGAAATGAATTATGTCGGTTTTGTTTTTTTTTTCTTCTTCTATATTTTGGGATCCCCTAGCAAGGGTAAAGCTGAGGGTTGTCTCTAATTGGACATTCCTCTCTCCCCTAACTAAAAAAAATGACATTTAGATATTATCTGTACGCGAATGGCGATATCATTTGTTTGGCATAAGAAGAGTTAAAAGGGTTTGATATTGTAAGAGGGAACTTGTGAACACTTGTTTTTGGTATGTAACATAGCAACCTAGATAACTCATAATCTAGTCCTCGAAACTTCTTGATTATTATATTAAAATATCTAACTTCGGTTTAATGTCTTTTATTAATGATTACTATGAATTATTATTTTTATAATAAAACGAACACAAACATAGTCGAATAAGTTTTTGTGGGTTAATTTCCCATAAATGCATCATTAATTTCAAACAATTTTTCTGTACGAATAAACTAGTAATTGTGTAATCTCTCATGAAATTAAAGGACGGCAGCGGTAGCCTATTGGTCAAGGTTTCGGATTCGTGGCCGGCGGTTTTCGTTCAGTTTAGTTTTTTATTAACATCGCTCTAGAAGCAACACGAGGGCTATTGGTGACGGACCTCGTAATTTTGAACCACTGTCAAGTGACGAGGACGACACCTGAGCTGGCATCCCCCTCTTCTAACATCCACACCACACGAGGACTTTGGGCTCCGACAGATTTAACGTGCATCAGCCCTGGCTACACGGCGGGTCTTTGGCTGCCAAGGATCGAACCCGCAACTGAACGAAAACCGCCGGCCGCAAGTCCACGACCTTGACCACTTGGCTACCACGGCCCGAATTCTACAAAACGCGACATAGGCTACTTTGTATTAGAGAGAATGGGGTTTTGCGAGGATGCAGGCAAGCATTCAATATTAAACAGTAGGTCGGGCACTAGATTTTATAAGAGGGACGAGATTAAATATTTTCTTAAATCTACTATTTCTTCATTATACACAGTAATCTGGATAAAACTTTATTTATGACTATTATTACAGAGTTTAATTCATTTAGTAGAATGCAGAGCTGTGATTCACATTAAAGTAATTTATGAATCAAATTTATAATGTTACAATTCGTTATTTTATTATTAAAATCGTAGCAATATAAAAATAATAATTAAATTAGGTTATTTGATTTAGCTTTCTCTCAGAATGAATTCTAGTTAGTATGCAACAACAACAAAATGGACAATATTTCTATTGTATGTTGTGTGTTGCTTCTAGTGCGACGTTAATAAAAACTAAACTAAACTGTCGGGGCCAAAAGTTCTCCCGTTGGCGTGGTGTGGAAGTTAGGAGAGGGGGATGCCAGCTTAGGTGTCGTCCTCGTCACTTGACAGTGGTTCAAAATTACGAGGTCCGTCGCCAGTAACCCTCGTGTTGCTTCTATTGCGATATTAATAAAAACTAAACTAAAATTAAACTCATGAAATTAAAATATATTTCCTGAATTATCAAATTCTTTGCTTAATTTACAAAGTATAGCTAAAAGCTTTAAGGTCGGGGATTATAAATAAAACAGAAAGCACTGTAAATACATTTTCAATATAAATAATTCTGCATGTGACACCTATACGTATGATCCTCGAGCCTTCTCATATTCTGGTTGAAATTTTATGCTGAATTACCTCCAGATCTCTCCGTAATGTTATCTTGAGTGGTCTTGATATTGTTGTCACACTTAAGCTTCGGTTTCAGCCTCGGAAACAAAAAGTAATCTGCCGGTGTCAAATCCAGAAGGAACGGAGGATGGTGTAGCACAGTTATATTTTTTGTTTCAAAAAATTATGAATAAGAGCTACATTTAGAGTTGGTGCATTGTCATCAAGAACCAATTCGAGTTTGCTTTCAAGTTCGAACACACACATGCAATGCGCTTCAGTAATATCTCATCAACCCCACCTATGTAGAACACTACATTCATTTCTTCAGGGACACATTCCAAGTGAATCATTTCTCTGAAGCCAATGGGGGAGGGGGGGGGGTAATGCCACTAACATTAACTTTACCAGGTAATTTACGAAGCGAAGTATATTTGTCTTTGGGCCAGCCTATTCCTTATCCGTGTAACATTCTCTACAACTTTGAAATTTCCCAAATCTAAATAACACATTCGATCGAGATGCGCAATCGTTTTTCATTATTTGATAAGTTTATCTAGCAGATTTCCTGTATGTAATACAAAGCTGTATTACACTCCTGTGGCATATTTAGTTTTTAGTTCAACTATAACACTGCATATGACATGCAAAATGTTGTATCTTGACGAAAGCTGAGCCTAAACTCGTGCAATTTTATCGACTATCGAAGATATAGTACTTTTCCTATATTTAGGAAATAATCCCACATCAGAATTAATAAATTTAGAAAAACTTAATTATGGTATTTTTCGTAATAAGGGGAGAAAGAAAGAGAGAAAGGTGGGATAGAGTTATTAAGGGAGATCTATCTGCCTCTAAAGTTCGCAGCTGCCAATCAGCGTATGAATGAGCAAAGCGGGTTCAGCGGCGTTGTACAGCTCTTGAGAGCGAAATCGTGTACAGCGCCGCTCTTGGGAGCGAAACCGGTTTCATACGTGATAACCGCTTGTTCCCTTGCCGAACTGGAACTTCCTATTTAGTATAAGGGGTGTGGAGCAGAGTAGTAACGGAACTTTTTGATTAAAAATCATAGTTCCACTGAGAGTTGAACTAGAATCAGATTACATCATAGAACGTTACTTCCCATGCCAGGATAGCCATCGTGGTACGACTAGTGTGACGCTAATAAACCCATCAGTTAATCAACCAACCCAAGCCAGGAATCGAACCCTGGATGCTTGGGTGAACGTCAGGAATCCTAACCACTAGCCCACATGGGAATACTTCCAAACCTCAGAAAACTTTGGTTTTATGTTGCTGCTTATCGTACACAGATGGCGCTCCATACACATTACTTACATCCGTTCTACAACTACACCGAGTGCTTTTGATATGTGAAGTAGTTATACATTTTAACTACCTTATTTGAAAATATAGCATTAAAATATCAAGAAACGAATTCAACATAATTATTTCTAGTTTTTTCAGCTGAAATCACAACTGAGATTTGTCAAATCTGCTCTTTTTTTTTCTTTTCTTTTTAACGATCTTTTTGAATGGGCAAGAATATGGCATCTTTTACAATGAAAAATTTCTCGCCACTTTATTAGAGGCAATTTAAGAGTACACTCTTGCAAATTTGTTTGTATATCTCGTTTTAAGGTGCGTCTTGTTTGGTTATTTTATTACTAAATGATTCTTTTAGAGATAAAAAAAAAAAAGGTTTTACTTCCAATTTTAATTGACAACTATCTCTTTTTAAATAGAAATAATCATCATGCATAAATTACTAAACTGATTTTCTCATTTTTATCGTTAAATTTTCAAAATTTTGAAATTTTAATTCAGATAAAAGTTTAAATGTATTTCATCCCAATAATATAAATCCTCCAGATGCCGTCTAACTGATTTATTTTTCGATATTTCATACTGAGGCAGCCACTCGACGTCGTTTAAACTCACATCCTCTGAGCAATCGCTTTCCCCAGAAATACTGAGCTTACATCGCCAGCGAGCTTTATCCCGCTCCGACACTCCAGCATGATGTCCAGCTGCATATTTGCGCATATGCTTCCGTACCTTAGCCTAGTTAATCTCCTGATTGATCTCTGATCTGTCTCTTCGTTCCGCTGATATGCTAGTTTTTCGACCGTCCTTTATTTTTGCTCACCAGTGTATATTGAACATGTAAAATCTAGCTTTTACTTTTTCATCATTAATTTACCGAACCGTCTATTAAACTATTCGTAATGCGTCTAATATTTTTCGGCGAACATCTTAGTCATTGTGCATGTGTTAATTTCGACCTTGAAAATCGAGTGTGAGGCAGAAATTTTCAGGAGGGATATTTATCTGTTTGGAAAATAATATAAAACTGCAGCAAATATGATCAAGATGAATCTAATTTTGACTACCTTTAAAACGGCACGATATATTGATTCTGTTAAGCAGCTTCAACTCCCTTGTGTGATTGATGTGATATTTACATATTAATTATACAAGTATTATTACTTTATATTTAAATACGAAGTTGTGTGACTTTAAAGTATTATTCGCTTTTACAATGCCAAGTGATATATTTCCTAATTGATATTATTTAATTAAATTACTCTCGAAGGAAAAATTTCTTCGAGAAGATAATTTCCTAGCCCTTAAGTCATTTTACAACTCAAGTTACTTTACAAATATGTAAATAACTTGAGAAAATTAATTTTTTTTGTATGCTATCAGAATCTTAAAGTCTAGGCTTGGATTTTTGACTAAGGGAAAATACATAATTTAGTAACTTTTGAAAATTTTTCATTGATACTACGCCAGAGAAAGTTCTTATTTTCACACAAAAGGCAAATGTGTTTCATTTCTTTTTAAGAAGGTATCTTCTAGGTCTATGATATTGGCCTTGGTTAGCTTTTCGTGATGTAAGGGTCATTCAAAGATTCTCCACGAACTGGAAGACCCCGCTCGCAGCCAGTTCAATTTTGATCGTGTTGAGGAAAGAATTGCAGAAAAAACAAGAACATTGACTCGATGCCGTTCTCAAGAACATAGAATCAATCTTCACGTTCCCTTAATCTCATTGCAAAGACTTTTTTTTTCTCTAGGATTTTGCTGGCAAAGATTATGTTTTCACAAACAACCCTAAGACCATTCCTCCACCCTATATTAACATTTGTCAAACAATTCAGGGGATACAGCAAGATATGTTTCTATATGTTGTGAAAAATATAATGGAAAGAATGTATATTAGCAATGTGGACAATAGAGCTCGTGCGAAAGAAATAGCTCTCCGTATGTTGTTCAGAAAATTTTCAAGCAATATAAAGCATTATTATACATACAAATAAATATATATTTTACCATAAAATATTTAAAACTGTATTGATTTAAAACTGTAAGGGGACTTAAATGCTATATCTGTGGTGACTAGTGTTTTACACATGCGTCAGTTTGTAGTGGATGTCCTTAATTATTTAACTCTACTGAAATTATAGAATGAAATTAAATAGTCAATAAGTTCTCAAATCCAATTGAAGAGACGTCAGAAGAGGGATAATCACATTTTATTAACTATCTTCACGGAATGTGTAAAGTCGTTCTCTCTCAAATCTCTCCAACTCGCCTGAATCCAAGCTTGGATTTAAACAATATAGTTTTAGTTTTCCAACTCAGTCGCACCGAGTGAGACACTTATTGAATACAGTATATTCGGCTTCTATTACTGTATAACTAGGAGTCACTTCAAACCAATTTAACGACAAACGATCAAGGACAACAATTCACTCTAACTAACGTACAAGCATCTATCAGCATCTCGTTATAATCTAATCCTTTCAATTGTATTTCGCTTATATATCACTATAATAAATTCAATTCATTACACTTCCTTTAATTTGTCTATTCACGTTTCATTTGGTTGGCAAAGAGTTTTAATTTTATTCAATTCAAATTGTAAAATATCCCCAAGTTTAGTGCACAGAAAATCACTAATAGCCCAGCGTCACAAGTTTGCTTCACATACTTCATATGCGTTATAAAATTCAAGCATTTTTTCTATATTCTTACATTCATAAATGGAAATGTGGATTTGGGTGGAATCTGCTTCGCTTAGAAAGGACAGAAAGATACAGCTCAATCAGTCAATTAACATTTTAAGAGGTTTAAATTTTATATGTAAAACAATAAATATTATAGCACATAACTATTTATCACTAAAGAGACTTTAAGCCAGTTTATATTTTGTTAGTCTTTCAACGTTTGGTGTCAAATTTGTTAATGAGGGCAGCCGAGAATTCGTCAAATTTGATTCGAAAACTCATTTTACTTTTAATTAGTTTTGGGAAGGAATGCCTTGTTCATATGTGCTCATCGTTCCTAAATAGATACGTGTACAATTTTTTGCAACTTTTCGTAGTTCTGGGAAATGTTCACAGGAAAATGGGCGCCAAAAACTCATCACGTCAGAAGCGTTCTGATCTGTTCAAAGCGTATCAAACTTAATTTTTAAAAAGGAATTTGTTTTCATATCTGTAAGTTCCGTTTGTATGTTACTAGCCATCTTCTTTATGATTTGTTCTGTCAGTGAAAAATGGCTTATGAATGCGTGCATGCAGTTTTCTTCTCAGACAAAATTTAAAAAAAAAAAACGATTTTCAAATGACCTGGGCAATAACTTGAATTATTTTTCAATATATTTGGTCAAATTGCTATTATACGCAACACATTCATTTTGCTTTTTCATGAGTGAAAATTGACTCATACCCTGATTTTCTAACTCAGAGATTAACGGTTTTAATTTCATTTGAAATTAATTGATACACTATTTACTAAGGTAGGAAATACTTTATTCATTCTTTGTAGTTTCGAATTTAGATGACTGATGTGGATGGTAACATCAACGAAAAATGCCAAATCAAATACCTAGTTCTTATTAATTAGTAGGATTCTTTGATGACGTAGTTCATTTTACTGCTCTAAAAATTACAAAACAGCATTTCGCAACTTCCAAAATTTACTCTAAACCCACTCTCTGGAAATCCAGCGCACTTCACGGTGAAGGACGAGTTCACCAATATTCACTGAATCATCGAATGTTTTATGGTCACGCGTTTTATTTTATTTACACATTTCACAACCGGTAACGTAACATGCGACACAATTAAATAATTTTCCACAACATGCGTCTTGATATATAATGCTGTCATAATTTAGTACACAAGATGATTAAAAACATTTTCAAGCCAAGTTGTAATGTCATTGACGGCTTTCCGTCAGTTTGCACACTAATGAGTTTGCTATAATTTGATTCTAGATTTTTTTTTTTTTGTAATGATTTTACATTTTCAAATTAGTCTCTGATTCTCTTCTTTTACTGTGCAGTGATTCCAAATCAACAAAAAAAAAAAAAAAAAAAAAGGTAAGCGCAATAATCCAATGCGGATCTGTAAACAGTCAATGTGCCTTGCTTAGTGCTTGCGCAACAATTTGACCACTAGTTTGCTGTTTGAACGAAGCAATTCAACTAAACATAACGTTTATTTCATTAATTATTTTTTTATGGTTAGCTCGGTTATTGAGTCAGAAGGTCAATTAAGGTGTCTGATTCAACAACTTTGAAAGACAATGGATTGAAAAATTCAATAATAAAAGACAATAAATTGAAAAAAAAAAATCTAATTCAGAGCCATCGATAACACTAATGGGAGACGAAGCTAATGAAATTTTCAAATTTAATCAAAGTGTGATAAATAAAATGACATTTTAAGTAGAGGATAAATGTAACTTTAGATGATCATCGTACTTTTACGAGAAAAATTTTATAGTTATCAAAGCAGAATATTAGTAAAATCAAGTAAATGAAATTTCAAAAAAGTTAATTTTCAAGTTATTTTGAGATATTTTAGTTAATTTAATCGATTTCACAACATGGATATGCTTTAAAGATAGTTTGATTAAATGAAAATTAGTTTAAAAATTGATATTTGAAGAATTAAAAATCTTACCCGGAAATTGATAACATGCGGTTCAAATGTTCTTTCTCTGATTGAAGTACAGCTACTTGGAAAGAAAATTTCCTTTGTAGTACAGCTGTTTTTGTGGAATGAAGTTAAAGATTCGGAACCCTTATCTTGTTAGAGGTATGCATATTCAGAAAACGTATATTTGAGGGAAAAAAGTGTCATAATAACTGAAAACTGATTAGCTAAAGATTTGAAAAATTCGATTAATTTAATTGAGGTCATCAAGGTAAAAGCTATCCACAAAAAGTATAGCGAATAAAAAAATGATTAAAAAGTACTTCGATCAAATCGAGAGATAAAGAATATCTTTCAATAATTCAATTTCTGCAAATTTACGTGATTACCATAACGAATTTCTTGTAATTGGTAGCAACTTTTTATGAAAAAAAAATATCTCTATGCTTTTTATTGCGAAAACATTTGCTTTTAGCTGAGGGCTATGGACGCAATGTCAAAATTTTATTTTCGAAAGAAACAAGGAAAATCTCACGAAATGAGGGGGGATATATATATATTTCCAACTTCCCACTCAAATAACTTTTTTTGTTAATACGTACATAATAGAAAACGAACAAATTAATTTCATACTGTACTCTTTTCAAGGGCAAGTTTTACTCCACCCCTATTTTTTTTTTACTGTCCAATCAATAGTCTTGTAAAATATTAATAGCAAAAACACACGCTTATTTAATGACATTAAATTTTTGGGATAAATTCTATAAAAGAAAGATATAAATGTCTGCCAATATTTTATATCATACGAGAAAAACAGTTAAGGTGTGTTCACACTGACGAGTCGAGCAGCTCGCTAAATGCTCGCTGAAACTGCGCAATCTTTTGATCAATAAATCTGAACTGCGATGTTCTTTTGTATTCGTCGACAGGAGATTGATTGCTTCAAGCATTCCACGAACGGCATGCGAGCAGTTTTCTATGCCCTCTGCTCGTGTCTGTCTGCGACCTGAGCCTTTCGCGAGCTGTTCGTCTCGCAAGTGCATGTGCACCTAAATGTTGAAAAAAGAAAAGCCATAAATGATTAGCCATTCTTTACATTTTCGTGGCTGGAAATATTTGTGTACGAACATATTTCGGATCAAGTGTAGAACATTTAATAATTTCTGAAATTATTTTCATCTAATTATTTTACGAATTAACTTTTAACAATTTCAATGGTTTAACAATTGCAGTTCAGTTCTACAGTAATACGACTGCAACCCCAGATATTGTCATCACTCTACTAAGAACTCTTATTAGCTAACAGAAAATGAGCAATTGAAAAACTATAAAAAAATTAATGCAAATTAAGCAGAACTCACTTACTATCATTAAATTAAAAATAAAATGTAAGCATTTAAGTATTTATCCAGATGAAAAGAAACCGAGTTTGTGCGAACGTTGGAACATGTCAAACAAATTGATTTTTCAAGCTTATATTTAACTTGCTATGTGTATACGTATGCAAAAAAAAAAAGGTCTTTCCGTCTCAAGATTTGTATTGTTATTACACTTAGCAATGTCTGATTGAGTTGAAATTTCGCACACACATATAGCTCATGAATTTGCATTTAGTCCTATATTTTTAGATTAAAAAGAATTGAATAAATATAAATAAAAAAAAATTTTAACCTAACTTTTTTTTAAAAGTGGTCTAAAAGGTGTAAGAATATTTTTTGAACGCGAAATAATATGCAATTTATAAAAGTTGAGGCTTTCATACATTTTTTGATCTCATACGCAAGTAAATAGCTGTGGTACTTAATTTACTGGATATTACATAGGTATCTTGGTAAAATGCCTCAAGCCTTTATAAATTACACACATTATTATACATTTAAATATATTTTTATACTTTTTAGTCCATCTTGAAATAAAAAGCTGATTTAAAAATGTTTTTTTTTCCTCATTTATTTTTATTATACTGTAATGCCTTTAGTGTAAATACACAATAAGAAAATGGTAAGGAAATAATTTTAAAAATAAATGACTCAAGTACTTTAATTAATAAATCATTCCGTTCAAGTTACAGATATAAAAATATTTGCATGCCATTATGCAGCAAAGAAGCTTCGCTTATATTGGGCAGTAAAGCAATAAATTAGGTAGTAATTAATTTTCTAGTGTAATCAAGGTAGTTGTTATCATAATACAAACTTCAGTGTAGCTGTTATAATGAAGAGTGTTTATTAAAGTCATTATTACACACAGCTAGAGCAAATAGAGATCTTTTACTACTTAATTATATGAAACAAAAATCATTGAGAGTGAAATGTGTTTTATTCTTCATGATAAAGAGTTGCACCGAAATTAAATTTGTATTATTTACTAGTAAAAACAATATTGATTTTGTCAAATTTACTAAAAAATGTTCTTTATTTACAAAAAGGAATCGATGAGTATTATTTGTATTCGCTATAAAGTTACGTATATTAATCCATTAAGTGTTTATTAACGTCGAAGCAACAAGTCGGGAATTGACCGCATAATTTTAAACCATGATCAAGTATCGAGGACGACATTTGAGCTGGCATCCAACTCTCCAAGTTTCCTAACCAAGCCAACGGGATGACATGGGGAGTAGGGTTTCTGATTTCCCGGGTTTTATCATTCCCGGGAATGCCTGGGAAATCCCGGGAATGTAACTGTCGTTCCCGGGATTCCCGGGAATGCATCAAAATTCCAAAAAATTTAAAAACAAGTTATTTTTAAATAAAATCAATAATAATTATATAAAATAAAAATACATATAAATTTAAAAATTAATGTTTATTTATATAATGAGCTAAAAATATGTAATAAATTGATTATTCATTCTTAAAATAGGATTTCAGAAAACATAAGCAATTTATACTTTTATCACTCAGCCTTGTTCTAAGCTTTGTGACGAACAATCCTGCAGCAGGAAATGCTCTCTCGGCTTCAACTGACGTTGGAGGAATTGTTTTTAAGGCCTCACATAGTTTTATAATGTTTGGTGATGGATTTTCAGTCGAGTCAAACAACTACATCTCTTGTTTCATGATTTTGTTGAGAATAGTACTTTTTTGGTTGAACAATATAAAACTTTTCTTTTAGAGTAAATTGCTTTCTCTAATTTTTCGTCCAACGTCATAGGTTTTTTTTTCAAAATCTCCATGCTCTCTTCTTCTGAGTGCAAAGAGTTGGATATTGAATCCTCTTCTTCGCAGAATAGCTTTGTCCTTATCAATAGGGCTTGTCTAACCAAATATTTTTACGAGGCAATCGCGAAATATCAACTGTAACTGCAGCTGCTTCATATTTTCTCCCAAAATTCGGGTATAGCATTGATCCTATTAAATTAACGTTGCGTCTCTCATTAATTCTTTGCATTAGAGAATAATTCATGTTTTTCGCAAATTCTGAATTTTGTTCGTTCAATTCTCCAATAACGAAAGAAAATACACCTTTGCAGTTAGCAAAGTTGCATTTCGACTGCATAATTTTTTCAGACAATTTTTACTGGCTTTAAGCCAGCTACAATTGTAGTCACAGTTTCAAACTCTACATTGGTCATCATTTGTTTTTTAATGTCAATTAATGCTTTTAAAATTGCTGTCTTTATTTCTAAAAATCTTTCAAGTAATGACAACAAACTATTCCAGTGTGTTTTAGTTTCCAAACAAACCATCTTTTCACAGCTAAACTCTTCTTTAACATCTTCTTCTTCAACTTCTTCGTTCCCGGGGTTTCCCGGGAACGAGGTATAATTCCCGGGAATAGAAAAAGGACAGAAATCTTATGATTTCCCGGGAAAGAAACCCTAATGGGGAGTCTCAACATATTTAACGTGCCTCAGCCCCGGAACACGACTGGTCTTTACTGGCAACAAGACTCGAGCTCTCGGCTCGACTCAAACAACGCCGATTGTGAATTCGAGACCTTGACCACTCGGCAAAGCAGCCGCAAATTACATATATTGTCTCCCCTAAATGTTCTGCTAATAAGAAATACACTGTTTGCATTACCTCAGTTTACATATGTATTTATTCTATTTTATTGTTATTTCAAGAAATGTATGACATTATAATAAATAAAACTATTTAAATGCTGTCCTCATCCATCTAAAAAAGTTTTGATAGGAAGGAACTAACCTTGAATTAAATAGTTTTGTCTTATCAATTACACATTGCGAAATCTAAAATAGTATTCGTGAGGAAGTATGAATGGATTCTTAATTTGTTATTCAAATATTTTTTTTAATAAAATGTTAATGTGTGAATTTTATTCCGAGTTAATCTCAAAATCAAATTTGTAAGATATATAATTATTAAGTCAAAAATTGTATGCTGAGATATTCTGTTAAAAGTTTCATGGCATATAATTTAGTTTCTAGTGGGAAATTTTAACATACCATTTATATTTTATATATGTGTGAAATATTTTGACAAGAAAGAGAGTTAAAAAAAATTCTTGACATGTAAAGTTTATAAGGAAAAAAGTCAAAATGTATGTTATCGTATTTGTTTAAGTTGAGGGAAAATAACAACCCCATGCTGCAAATGTTAATTTTGAATGATATTATAGAGTTGAAATATTATTTAAATTATTAATGCGTGAATAAAGCAAGACGGAATCTAAAAATGCCGGCTATATTCAAAATTAAAAATCTCGGTCATATCTTAGAAACCAAAGGTGATTTTGTTTTGGGGATACCTTAAAGTGGTGTACCTAGCCTCTTTTGAAAATTTTACTATAAAACTTTTTCCTTTAAAAAAAATCATTCAAATGTATGAAAAAGTCAATTACTGTGCGTTTCTATCTGTAAGCCATTATGTAAAAAAAATTATGTTACTTTTTGTGGTTTTAGTCTGAAAGATAACTGCAAGTACTGATTTGAAAAAGACGAGCTTGGTTATGGCAAAAGTTACGAATGTGGCTCAAAAAGTAATTGTATTTGAAGACAGATGGTCTCATTAAAGTAAAATGTCGGTACCATTGGTTGCTACCTTCTGTTAAACGGAGTCGAAACAAATTTTATTTTTATTCATAATTTAGTTTTGATTTGACAGTCATTTGCTGCTAAATCAAAATTTGATTGCTGCCGCGTCAAGTTGTCACAGTCATTGAGACTTAGATTCATCGCTATGCACCGAAAATCATACAATAATCAAAACGTTGGATTGCTTCCAAGGAATCTTTTCCCAAAAAGTCGAAGACAGCCTCTTGGCCGGAAAAGTTATGATGAAGAATTTTTGAGGTGTGAAAGGCATCACATGATCACGAATACGAGTTGCTGAGACTTAGACAGCTGTTTAGTGAGTTATGATGCTTACTAAAAATAAACCATTTTCGATATTACGAGTGCCATCTCGCGAATTTTCTGACTCATTGAATGACCCTCGTAATTGTTAGAATTTCTTATTAAGCGTAATTTTATTTTACTTGAGAATATATGTTTAATTTGGAATTGTTGTAATTAAATTTTTTTTATTTGTTATTTTTTTTTAGTATGAACCTATTCAATGTGTATTTTTTCCTCAAGCTTCTAACCTCTTATGAAAATTTAAGAAATCTTATTAATTTATAGAACGATTCTTTGTAGTTAGAACATCAGGCTTGAAACTATGGTTTTGATTCTTGACAAATTGAAGTATCATTCAAGCAACTTTAATGATTGGTCTCTACAAGTAATACTCAAGCGAATAAGCTTAAATGTGTAAATACTATTTATTTTTTAAGTTATACGAAAATACTTTTACAAATATCCAATATCCAATCTCGTGTTATATTAAAAAAAAAAAAAAAATTTTTAAATTAAATAAAAAATTTAATAAATTTTTTTTTTTAATGGATATTTTTTTTTTTTTTTTTAATATAACACGAGATTGGATATTGGATATTTGTAAAAGTATTTTCGTATAACTTAAAAAATAAATAGTATTTACACATTTAAGCTTATTCGCTTGAGTATTACTTGTAGAGACCAATCATTAAAGTTGCTTGAATGATACTTCAATTTGTCAAGAATCAATGCCACGTATTGCTGAACCTGAATTAAATAGTTTTGTCTTTATCAATTACCATTGCGAAATCTAAAATAGTATTCGTGAGGAAGTATGAATGGATTCTTAATTTGTTATTCAAATATTTTTTTAATAAATGTTAATGTGTGAATTTTATTCCATTAATCTCAAAATCAAATTGTAAGATATATAATTATTAAGTCAAAAATTGTATGCTGAGATATTCTGTTAAAAGTTTCATGGCATATAATTTAGTTTCTAGTGGGAAATTAAATACCATTTATATTTTATATATGTGTGAAATATTTTGACAAAAGAGAGTTAAAAAAATTCTTGACATGTAAAGTTTATAAGGAAAAAGTCAAAATGTATGTTATCGTATTTGTTTAAGTATGGGAAAATAACAACCCCATGCTGCAAATGTTAATTATGATATTATAGAGTTGAATATTATTTAAATTATTAATGCGTGAATAAAGCAAGACGGAATCTAAAAATGGCTATATTCAAAATTAAACTCGTTCTATATCTTAGAACCAAAGGTGATTTTGTTTTGGGATACCTTTAAAGTGGTGTACTAGCCTCTTTGAAATTTACTATAAAACTTTTTCCTTTAAAAAAAATCATTCAAATGTATGAAAAGTCAATTATCATGGTTTCTATCTGTAACCATTATGTAAAAAAAATTATTTACTTTTGTGGTTTTAGTCTGAAAGATAACTGCAAGTACTGATTTGAAAAGACGAGCTTGTTTGGCAAAAGTTACGTGTGGCTCTAAAAAGTAATTGTATTTGAAGACAGATGGTCTCATTAAAGTAAAATGTCGGTACCATTTCTACCTTCTAAACGAGTCAAACAAATTTTATTTTATTCATTTAGTTTTGATTTGAGTCATTTCTGCTGAATCAAAATTTGATTGCTGCCGCGTCAAGTTGTCATGATCTAGATTCATCGCTATGCACCGAAAATCATACAATAATCAAAACGTTGGATTGCTTCCAAGGAATCTTTTCCCAAAGTCGAAGACAGCCTCTGGCCGGAAAAGGTGATGAAGAATTTTGAGGTGTGAAAGGCATCACATGATCAGAATAGCGTTCTGAGACTTAGACAGCTGTTTAGTGAGTTATGATGCTTACTAAAAATAAACTATTTTCGATATTACGAGTGCCATCTCGCGAATTTTTTATCTCATTGAATGACCCTCAATTGTAGAATTTCTTATTAAGCGTAATTTTTTTTACTTGAGAATATATGTTTTGGAATTGTTGTAATTAAATTTTTTTATTTGTTATTTTTTAGTATGAACCTATTCTTAATGTATTTTTCCTCAAGCTTCTAACCTCTATGAAAATTTAAGGTCTTATTAATTTATAGAACGATTCTTTGTAGTTAGAACATCAGGCTTGAAACTATGGTTTTGATTCTTGACAAATTGAAGTATCATTCACAACTTTAATGATTGGTCTCCAAGTAATACTCAAGCGAATAAGCTAAATGTGTAAATACTATATTTTTTTAAGTTATACGAAAATACTTTTACAAATATCCAATATCCAATCTCGTGTATATTAAAAAAAAAAAAAAACTATTAATTTAAAATAATGTTGAACTGTGTCCCTTTAGTATTATAATTATTATTATTATTATTATTATTA
>BMAW01006765.1:292075-339082 GCA_019974015.1 Nephila pilipes
TTTTTTTTTTTTTTTTATAAAACCGCGGATAACAATTTTTTAACGAGAATTCTAATTTTTTTTTCAAACACGCGCCTTTTGATAAAATGTATGAACTGAAGACTAGAAACCTTTCAGCTAAATAGGTAAGGGATCTCAAAAGATCATGATGAACTTGAAATAAAAACTAGAGAGTTTGTGGGTATGAGAAAAATTATTAAGAGAAGTAGAAGATGATAGAGAAATATTATTGCAGACGCTTTCGTCTGCTATAAAATACAGAGTTGAAGATGAAGAAAATTGATTGGTAAAGGATTGTATTATTAACGTCGCACTTAGAAGTAATACGAAGAAAGTATTGGTGATGGACCGCGTAAATTAGAGACTCGGTCAAGCGAAGACGACACCTCAGCTGTGGTATCGTCCTCTCCAAACTTCCTCACTACACCAACGGGGAAGTCTTGAAGCCTTGACAGATTTAACGAGCTTCGAGACCACAATCATTGGGCTACTGGGACCACAATAAAGAAAATGAAACAAGCTAGTCTTCAAAATTTAAATAATTTGTGTTTCTTTTTTTTAATTGTTGTAATTAGTATTTTTGCAAAATAGTAATGAAAATTCATTAATAAACATTACACCAGTCAAAGAAATTAGAGTACAGTCCTTACATTCATAAGAAGGATTAAAAAATAAGATTCGGCACGTATTTTCCGTTTAAGTTATTATTAATATTTATTATTTTTTTTCCATCTAATCAGTCTTAATTTGACGCTAATATTTTAAGCAAGCATAAAAATCATTAAAATTCTTGTCACAATCTTGTGAAACATTAATGTACGTAATAACATACTTAAAAAAAGACAATTAGAGATAAATATTATGAAGGAAGGAGGAGAGAGAAATACCACATGAAATATTCTTTCAGGGAACAGTGTACTTACAAAAATATCTTTTTCTTCCGTCTCTCTATTTGTAGAGAAATGAATTTTTTCAGGGACACGGATATTGAAGAAAGAAAAAGAAATATACGATTTGAATCAACTCTCTCTATGTATATTTGTTTATTTTTCATATAAATTTCCTGAATACCATCATATACACAGCTCTAATGTTCTGAAAGTGTTGCTTTCAGAATAAGTAGATAACTTAGTAATAAGATTCTTTAAAATGAAAGTATCATTCTCTAGATTTCTATTATTGTTGTAAGTATTTATTTTTTGATTTTCTGTTACTCTCAAAAATAACAAGAAAAACTTTATTTTTATGCTCAGCTGTTGGAGTTTTCACATTTTTTTTAATCATGTTTGACTTCATATTAGTTTCAAAAACATAAAAAAGATAGTTCGAAATATTAAAACTAAAAAAAGTAACAAATAAATAAATAAAAAAAAATAGATATACAATTTCAATTCGCAAAAACGATTAATATAATACATGTAATAATTTATATTATAATGAACATATTTTGGGTACTTTAGATTTTTTTCAGGTTTAAAGTTCACAGTTGAAAGAATTTCCACTGCTTGATTCATTGTTTATCAACGTCGCTCTTAGAAGTAACACAAGCTATTGGTGACGGATCTTGTAATTTTTAATTTCAAGCGACAAGTTAGACACCTGAGCTAGCACTACTCTCTTTTAAATTCCACACCATATCAGCGGGAGGTATTTGCTGCACAAAATACTTAATATGAATGATCTCGGCTACACAACGGGACTTCAAGGGTAACTGGATTTGAACTCATAAATCGACGAAAACAACGTCAGTTTGCGACATTGACCCCTCGACTATCATCGACACTTTACTGTTTGAAATACAGATCTAATTTTCCTTTACATGTAGTTTAAAATAAAAATTCTTTGTATACTTCTTTTTTTTTCCTGAAAGCCTTTAAAATTATATTTTGACACAACAGCACACACATAAAATTCCATTCAAACCAATCATAAATTAAATAAAATATTATATTCCTGTTAAAAAGTACTTTTTAATCATTATTTGTTTTTTTTTTTTTTTTTTTTTTTTTTTTTTTTTTACCTATATCTGCCTCAAGAATTTGCTGGAGCTTTTTGTATTGAGGTTTCTTTTATTTTTTTGCATGTATTTACAAATATATTTTGCTTCAGAATTTCCAAAAAAGTACTCTCTTTTGGATGATATTGCTCTTGTATACGATTTGAGTCAATTTAAGAACTATATCTATTGATGTTGCTCTTTAAGACTTGTGAAAAATGTTTCTTTTGTAATACTTTTGAGAAGAGAAACCGTATCTTTGTTAAAAATTCTTTGTTTACTCAGACAATATTGGTAATACATACTTTGGATACTTTTCCCGCCTTACAGCAACGCACTTAATTTGAAATTTCATTCCCGTTAAAAAAAAATTACGTTTCTCCTGTATGGGTAAGTTAGGCGTAGGGTGGCTTATATTTATTGTGGATCATGGTAAATAGTTTTTTGTAGGTTTATTTTATGTTTATTAAAAGAGAAAACACATTTTATACCTTTTATGACCCTCTTCCTATTGTGTTCTTTTCTATTTAAGTAAATTTGCAAGGAAAAAAAATCAAAGAAATTTATCTAATTAAGAAATATTTAAAAAAATAAGACGTCACAATTATAATCCATGAGAGTTATGATTAAATGAATTATTGAAATGATTCAGTTAAACCGATTCAAGTAGGAAATCCAAAAGTCAAGCTAGGATGCATTTTTTTTTTTATCTTACTAGTGATAAAAGTAACGAAACAAAAAAAATTAAGAATTAATAACAGTATCATAATGTTAAGCAAAACATAACTCATTTTGTCTTTTTCAAGTGTTCCTATATCTATATATAACATGTTTTTTTAAAAAAAAATGTATTAGTAAACAACGCAAATTTTACAATATTTTCTTCTTTTTTTCTGTTTTGCAGCCAAATAGAGCGATAAATCAATAATCCTGTCGTATGAAAAAAGGAAATTCCATAGGATAAAACAAGATGGGTTTTCCTCCAACCTTGGGCGCATAGCCTACATACCTGCACAGACAGCGCTACCTATCGGAGCTGTACAATACACCTGTAACACAGTTTCACTGAAATTCAATAAGTACGTTACGCTTCGTAAATGTAAAACCTTTATGAGAACTTCATGGGAACCTTGATAACGAAATCGCTATTGCATTATGGTAGTTTTGGGCTCACATGCAAAACAAAAAGTTGCCTCTTTCGTTCGAATTTCTATCAATAACGTTTTCGTTTTTGTTAGTGAAAACAATCATGGCAGAACTTTCTAAAGATACATTAGTACCAATGGTGTGGGGGAAGAAAGAGCTTTTTAAAAGGGATTGCAAATTAGAGTTTGCAAAAGTAGGACTTCGTGGTATTTTTCTGTGTGGATAATAAGCAGAAGAATGGTGTTATGAAAAGAGAATAGAGAAATTATAGAAATAAAATTTGATTCAAGTGTTTTCAATTTCCCTTGCTTCGAAAATTAAAAATAATTAGAGCATTTCTAATTTGTATTATATATTTTCACAATAAATTTCATGTATAATTGTTAAACACAAAAAAATATTGATAACAAGTTAACATTGTCTTAAGAGGAGCTAAAAAAAGTATTTACACATATAATGTTTTATTAAGTGGATTTTAATACAAATGTGGTTTCTTGGGAGAAATATTGAGTTTCTTTTAAGCAATGTGATATTTTTATTAACGTCGAATTGAGGAGCAACATGAGGGGTATCCACGACGGACCTTGTAATTTTGAACCTCAGTCAAGTGACGAAAACGATAACTAAGATGGCATCTTTCTCTTCAAATTTCTACACCACGCAAAGGGAGGACTTGGAACTTCCATAGATTTAACATGCAACAACCCGTTACATGGCGGGTTTCTTAACCAAGGCAAATATAATTGCCTGGATACATTTTTTTTTTAGTTTATAAAAGCTTACAACTCTTTGGATTAAACAAACCTCATCCTCTTCTCCGGAAAACGGAAAACTTTTCATAATTTGAAAATTTTTTTGTTTTATTTGTAGGCTTGTCAATTTAGAACAAATATTAACTTTGTATACATATAAATAAGAGATTGTATCTAATGCCAGTCTCCTAAAACTAAAAATCTAAAATTTTAAATAATGGTTTTATTAGCCATCCAAGGAGCTATTGTTTTAGTTAACTAAAAAATGTTATACCTGACCATTTTTCAAAAATTTATCTTGTTTTTACGAATACTTTTGATGTCTGCTTTCAATACTAACGAAATTAATTTTCAAACATTCTTCATTAATAAATTTCTCCTAAATTTTTTTATTGGATGGAAACAAAATATAGGTAATATATGTCTGATACCTGCTTTCACCACTAATGAACTCAATTTTCATAAATATGTCGTAATAAATTCACCTCAATTTTATTATTGGATTGAAGTGAAGCAAATATAAAAATTAGGTAATTTATTTACTTATCGATTCATATATTAGCTTAAATAATATGCAAACGGGAATCAAGATATGACTGAAAATAAATAACATTATTCAGAATTTTAAGACAGTTGTGAGGCAGCCATTTTTTTAGCCATCTAAGGGGTTATTGTTTTAGTTGGATCACATTTGATGTACCAGATTACTTTTCAATTTTTATCGTTTACTTCAATTTTAGTTACATTTTGCTTAAATATATTCAATTTCATAATTTATCGTTTGATTTATTTTAATTACACGTAGCTGATATAACATTCAATTTAATTATTTATGACTTCCTTTAATTTTACTATAGAAAAAATTTACTATTGTCCCTTTCTCGATATTTCATCGTTTACTTTAATTTAAATATTTAATTGAGTAATTTAATAATAATTATAAAAATGAGCGCATCTTGGGTGGCTAAACCTTTTCTTTACAAAACTTTGCATAGAACTTTTTTAATTTTTTTATTTTCATTCCTTCCTTCCTTCTCACCCACAGCGAATAAGGCATAATTAATTTTCTTCATCAAAATAAGACTGAAGATTCGTCTAAATACCCAAATTAGATTAACATCCTTCATTTAGGTTTTTCAAAAAATTAATGAAACATACTTTTTTCTGAAAAATTTTAGCAGTTTTCATTTTTCTTTTGATACAAGTACATTAATAAATAATAAAGTAATAATCTAAGAGTTGGTTCCCTTTTTTTTAAAAAACTTCGTTGGAACAATCACAATTCTTTTCTTACTACAGATATTAAGGAAAATTATATTTAAAATTTTGCATGAGGCAGTTTATTTGTAATGTGTAAATAAGTTGCATGCAGAAAAAAAGGAAAAAGAAAACTGATCAAATCACTAAGTTTCAAACATTTTTTTTCTGTGTTAGCTTTTGAAATTTGAATCTTTTATTTTTAAGCGACTAAATTTAATAAAGAACTTTTTTAAAAACTTATTCTGATGCAATTATATATACATATCAAGTTTGTAATTAAAGAGCAGAGGGGGGGGGACAAATAAAAGGGACATTTGAATCGCCCAAGAATTTTACCCGAAATTGTAATATTTCACGATACTTCTTTTATTTAAACTATTACAGATACTTTAAATTTTAAACACAAGAACGTTTTTTCCTCCTCATGCTTAAATTTTTTCATCAGGAAGAAAAAAATGCATTTCAACTAAGTAGATTCCTGAGAAAAGAATAGAAAAGTCTTTGCCGTCTCAGAAAGATTGTTTTTGGTTCAGTGTTTGTAGAAGAGGAGAAGGGGGTGCAACCCTAAAAAAATATGCCCCCCCCTAAAATATATATATTTTTTCCTATTGGAACTTAATTATTTTTCTTAAATTTACTTTACTTTTTAAAATTTTTATAGCTTAATAAAAGTACATCAGTACTTGAACAGTTTTTAATAAGATAAATGAGATTGATAAAGTGTACTGCTCACTTTTTACCAAGTGGGAATTCTAAGCTAAAAATTGCTTTTCTCATGGCAATGACCATATGCACCCACCAATTTTTTTTTCTGGGTACTCCACTGAAAAGAAGAAAGTAGCTATGGAAATATCTTTAATAATATATTATGTATAGATCTATCGGCTTTATAATTCACTTCATTTGATAAGCTGGGGGCCGCGGTAGCCTAGTGGTCAAGGTCGTGGATAGCTGCTGGCGGTTTTCGTTCAGTCGCGGGTTCGATCCTTGGCCACCAAAGACCCGCCGTGTAGCCGGGGCTGATGCACGTTAAATCTGTTCGGGGCCCAAAGTCCTCCCGTTGGCGTGGTGTGGATGTTAGGAGAGGGGGGTGCCAGCTCAGGTGTCGTCCTCGTCACTTGACCGTGGTTCAAAATTACGAGGTCCGTCGCCAATAGCCCTCGTGTTGCTTCTAGTGCGACGTTAATAAAAACTAAATCATTTGATAAGCTCAAACGTCAATGTTAACGAAGCAAGATCTGTTGTTGTAAATTAGAAGAAAATCTCATTTTAGGTTGGTCGGTGATGATGATGATAATAATGAAGTTTTATTGCCGCAAGAGAGAGCCAGACGTGGCCATACTGCGCCAAACAAGGTAGATCTCTGATCTAGACAGTAAAACAATGAAAAAAGATTTATCGACAAGAAGGGTCATGTGAGAAAGTAAAGTTTATTGGCGCAGGAGCCAGATATGGCTATGCTGCACCAAACAATATTTAACTGTGGTTTAGACGTGAAAAAATTGAAAAAACACAAAAATTGGTTGACAAGAAGGAGGGTCGAATATTGAGAAGGATCGCTAGGGCAACCAGGGGGCGCGTCACCCGTGTTTACCAAAGACAGTAAAACCCATGGGAAAGAAAAAGATGACTAGGGTACCTCGGGGTCATGATGCCTGTACTTACCTAAAGAAGGCAAGCCCCTGAGGTCCCCTGATATAATCCCCAGGGGCAAGGTGCCCGGCTATATTTAGGTTGGTCGGATTCTTATTATGTCTTAGCTGACTTTTAAAAAATAATGTGCTATGAAACAGAAGTGACGATTGCTTTCAAATATACTCTTCCTCTTTTTAAAGGGGAGAATTTATCATTCTAAACTACCAAATAAAATCACCAATAATGGTTGAAACGGAAAAAACTCAGTTTCCTCTTCAATGACTTTAAATATATTGTTGAAAACGAATAACCGTAGAAACAAAATATAAATAAAACAATTTAGTACATCTTTCATTATTTTTGTAAACTTCATCTATAAGCTTCGGCTTTTAAAAAATCATTCTTTATTAAACATATTTTTTTCATATAACTAAACTTCATAAAACTATCTTAATACCAAGCTTTTATATTAATTAAATTCAGTTATTACTCGATTTTAACTTTGATGAAACCCCCCTATTTTTAAATACTTTTAATTCAATCCTTGGGAAGCACGGAACCAAAGTCCAGTATCACAGTAAAAACTATAAATAACCCGAGGAGGTTAAGAATCCCGAGATAGTTTAGTTTTTATTAACGTCGCACTAGAAGCAACACGAGGGCTATTGGCGACGGACCTCATAATTTTGAACCACGGTCAAGTGACGAGGACGACACCTGAGCTGGCACCCCCCTCTCCTAACATCCACACCACGCCAACGGGAGGACTTTGGGCCCCGAACAGATTTAATGTGCATCAGCCCCGGCTACACGGCGGGTCTTTGGTGGCCAAGGATCGAACCCGCGACTGAATGAAAACCGCCAGCCGCTATCCACGACCTTGACCACTAGGCTACCGCGGCCCCCTAAGAATCCCGAGAAGAATACTTCTGCACCTGAAAGGTTTAGTAGCAAGGGAACAATTACAGTAGGCCTCCCTGAGAGCTCTACAAGCCTTTTGATTCTAGAATAAAGTTTTCGTTCTGTGTTAAGCTATACCTTCGTGCCTACAAGGGAACATCACAGTACCCATGTTAGGAATAGGAGATGGGAATGAAGTAACACATTGTTGAATTACCGAGTAATCCTTTTTCTTCTTTTTTTTCTGAGGAGTCTATCAGTATGATGCTCTCGGCATTCCAAAAAATTGTTGCTATAAATTTTCCGTCCAATGAGACCGTCTTCGGCTTCTTTGGGACAGATTCACCAGAAGCAATCCATTATTTTGATTGTTGCAAACAGTTTCTGAAATTGTTTGTTAGTTTCCGGTGTACGATGGTTAATCCAGGCCTCATCGTTGGTAACTACTCCAAACAAAACGACGATGACCACTCGAATTGAAACAAATCTGGCAATCAGTATCAAATCTGTTTTTGCGCCGTTTAACAAATGGCAGCACACTATGGGGGCACCAACATGCCTTAAAAACAACATCCGATACGAATAAGTCTTGCCAGCTCAACTCGTATTCATATTACGCTTTAGTTAAACAATTCAAAAAAAAAAAAAAAAAGTGTTTCATTTGCTTCTAGTTGTCAAAAGTTTTGAATTAAATTTTAATTAGATTATATTAAATTTAAATCGGATTTTTTGCTATTGTTGGCAATTTTATTTGTTTAGTCATAAAAAGTCTCTTTGTGACCTGAGAAATTTAGCTCCGACGCTTTTAGAACCACTGTGAAATAATAATAAAAAAAATTAAAAAAAAACATTTTACACCTCCGGACACTTAGAATTCCTTAAATACTCGACTTCGACTCATTTGAAACCTCAGTTGGTAGCCAACCAGACCCTTTTAATGGTTATTATATCAGTCCGATAACGACACTCTTCCTCTATATGGTATTTAATTTGAAAATAAATTTTCTTTTTTAATTACAGGATATTTACATGAAATATAGTTTAGTAAAAAAAAAATATAAGAAAAATATGTTTCTGTCGAAAAACAGCTTATTCAATTTCATTCTAATATTTTCTTATTCTTCCACAAAATAGCAATTTTAATTAAATAAGACAAAGAAAAATTTTTGTAAAATTATATATAAAATAAAACTGTAGGTTTGAGATTAAGTATTAATTTTTTCTTGAATATTAACTACGATATTTTATGTACCAATTACCGAGCTGCATCGATATAAAAAATTTTTAAAAAAGAATATTTGATTGAAATTATTTCTAAGCGACACTTGTTTTAAAAATTGAGTAATGGAGGATTAACGTATTATTTTTTGTTATGTTATTCCTTGCAATATCTTGTATATTTTACTGAGAAAATAAAACGAGTAATCAAATCATCAAATCACTAACATCCGTTGAATTTTAAGTAGCTTTCTGTTAGCTTTATAGAAAAGGTAATACCATTACATAAAAAAAAATAATTATCTTGAATGATTAACTTGAAATTTCTAAAATAAATTTAATATTCTCACGAATAACACTATTTTGAATTCCCTTGTTAACCTTGTTGTCCCTCAAAACATACTAGATATTCTAAAGTACCGAAACGATTCCAATTTTATAAAAGAAGAAGAATGAAGGCAGATGAATATTTGATAAAAATAAAACTATGCAATTAAATATATTAGAATCAAACAACCGATAAAACATTAAGGTAGGCAATATTTAGATACTAAAATAAAAAAAGCAAACTAAAGTTAAAGAACCTGATCATAACTTTGATTACAGGCAGAAAATTGTTCCTATTTTCATATACGTTTACGATGTTGTAGTGAGTGAATGTAAAGTTTATTGGCGCAAGAGCCAGATATGGCTATGCTGCGCCAAACAAGATTAAACTGTGGTCTAGACGTGAAGTTGAAAAAAAAAGGTAAAAATGGTTGACAAGAAGGAGGGTCGAAAATAGAGAAGGATCGCTAGGATATCCCGGGAGAGCGTCACCCGTGTTTACCAAAGACAGTAAACCCCATGGGAAAGAAAAAGATCACTAAGGTGCCTCGGGGTCATGATGCCCGTACTTACCCGAAGAAGGCAAGTCCCTGAGGTCCCCTGATATAATCCCCAGGGGCAGAGTACCCGGCTATACCCCCAGACGCTGGGTACCCATTTTAGTCGCCTTTTACGACATGCATGAGCTACAGCTAGACTATTCTGTCATCCCCGGTCACCACACGGGTCTTACGATGTTGTAAACATATACATCCGTTTATGATATAGTATACTTAAAATCTAGGAACATTCTGAAAAATACATCATTTTTCATGTGAATACGCAAAGTTTAAAGATCTTTTTGAATGCAATATAAGAATCGAAACGTGGAACACATTTTACTCCAAAAAAGGAGGACTGACAGGGATAAAAATAAGTAGCTTTGTTTGGTTTGATTAACGTCGCGAGAAGCAACACGAGGACTTTGGGCGACGGACCTTGCAATTTTGAACTTTGATAAAGTGACAATAACGACACCTGAATTGGTATCTCCCTCTCCTAACTTCCACACTACGCCAACAAGAAATGAGTAGCGTTATAAAATATGATATTCCCCTAACGATAGAGAGGTCAGAATAACCGGCAATTTTGACAATACCTATTTCTACCGACTTCAGTCAAAACGACTGGCTTAGAATAAATGGATAGTTGGGTTTCCAGTCAATATATACTTAAAAAAAAAACATAAACTACTTCAGTTAGATTGTTTGTAATATATATATATATATATATATATATATATATATATATATATATCCATTTTCAAATCGTGATCCATTTTCAAATCCACCACACAACAATAGGTCCACAAAGTCGGCTTGTTAGTGGTCTAGCCGTGAAGAATTTATTTATTTATTTACATTTACACAGCTTACATTTTTATTCACTCTCTGGACCATTATACTCCTTTACCATACAACTTATTACCAACCCATTGTTTGCATCCTTTTACATTTTATTACCAATCAAACAATCATTTTAATCTTTTTTCAATTTATATGGTGATGACGTGTTATATTTTTTTTCATTTTGAGTATGTGATATACATCTTGAAGCTTAAAGAAAATTCCGTCTTACTACTCACATATTTGAATCTTCATTTCTTTGAATTTTTGTAAGTAATTTTTATATTTTGATTTGTTGATAATTTTTAGAATTATAGATTTTATTTTTGTAGATTTTATCGCTGAACTTTTTTGCATCTTTTAATAATTGAACTCTTTTGTAATTTGGACTTCCCAATTCAGCCTACCAAGTCACAAAGGGGGAAGATTGGTAACATTAAACTAGTTTAACCCCGCATATTCTGTCCTCAGCCCGATATTGCTTTTTGACTTGCTGGGTTCCATATTTTCATTTATTTTTGCTTTCATTTTTACATTTCTCTCTGGATTTTTGTCTTTTTAAATATTTTAAATTTATTCTTTCATAAATTTTCAGTATATATATATATAAATTTAGTTAATTAAAACATAATAATATTGAAATTCCTTCATTTCATAATTTAATTGTGGTGTAATATTCCAGATCCTGCCCATAATGCATATATATTATTTTTATACTATATAGTATAATAGAAGACAAGATTTCTTCCGTTTTGCCATTTTTGGGGCCTGAAAAATTATAAAAATAAATTGAAAGTAATAATAAGATAATATTTCACCCTTTATGTTGTTGTCTTACCAAAGAATATAGTTTTGAATATTTCGGTATCCAAAAAAAAAAAAAAAAAAATGTTTCTTTCTAATACTCCCATGAAAATTTCACTCCAATGCTTCTCAAAATTGAATCAACGACTCAAAGTTTATAACGTATTGTTCCGTAATCAAGAATTTATCGTTATCACGAATTCAGTCATTATCAAACTCATAATATTTTTTTTATCGTACTACAACTACGTAGTATTTATTATAACTATACAAAACTGATATCACCACTTAGAAAAATGCATCAGTTATTTTGATCATTTTGGTATAAATAACGACGACTTTTTGATTTTGAATAAAAAAATAAAGCTACCACTTAATATTATTTATTTAATTATCGCTAAAAATGTCGTGATATCATTTCAAACAAAAAATTTAAGTTGAAGTTTGAAAATTAAATTCTAAAACCAGTCTCATTATGACTGCTGTAGAAAATGTGTCAATACATGGCTTTCTAATAAAATATTTTATATGAGTATTAATATATTACTTTTTGATATAATTTAAGAATATATTGAGGTAATTTTTTTCTTAAAATTTCTAGTGTATAATTTTAAAAATTTATTAGGTCACATAACCGAAAATTCAGTTTCTTTTTTCATTACTATCATATAATTCTATCAATCAAGATATATGAAATTTAATAAGTTTTAAATTTTTGGCTATAATACACACATAGTCTACTGTATAAATCTCTGTACTATTGATTATTGACTTTGTATTTAGAAGAAACACTGTGGCTTCAGTTTAGACCTGCCGTATACAGGAACTGATGCATGTTAAATCTGTTGCGGTACCAAGTCCTTCGGTTTACATAGAGTGGAAATTTGGAGAGGGAGGTGCCCTCGTCGCTCGATCGAGGCTTAAAATTTCACGTGGGTGATGATGGAGTTTAATGGCGAAAGAGCCAGATGTGGCTATGCTACATCAGCCTCGGTATCATGGGATGGGATTGCATATCAACGTAGCACTGAGAAGCAACACGAGGGCTATTGGCGTCGGACCTCGTAATTTTGAACCTCGGACAAGTGACAAGGAGATACCAGCTCAGATGACATCCCTCACCAAAATTTTACTCCTTGCCAACGGTAGAACTTTGGACCTCAGAAGATTTAACGTGCATCAGTCCCCCTACACGTTTGGTCTTTAGTGGTATCAGGGCTCGAACCCACAACTTGATAAAAACCGCAGGCCACGAGTCCATGACCACTAGGCTACCACAGTCACAGCCTCGGTATTATAATGTCCTACTTGACCAAAGAAGGCAAGCCTTTGAGGTTTTGAAATTTCGTATTGTATCACTAATAGTCCTTGAGGTGCTTTTACGAGTAATGTTAATAAACTTTCAATTTATTAATAAAAGTAACACAAGGGCTAATGACAACGAACCACGAAATTTTGAATACGATTAAGAGACGAGGACGACACTTGAACTGCGCAGCATGACAACATGGGGATTTTGAACCTCCTAGATCAGCCCAATTTCAGACCAACTAACATACTCGATGAATCTTAAGTAGCATAGGGACTCCAACCCACGATTCACCAGAATCAACGCAGGCTATGTGCTGGCGGTCACAATCACTTGTCTACGAGGCTGCATAAACCTTTGGAGATTGTAAGCGAATTCAAAAAGTAAATAAATAAATAGTACAATGATGATAATGTTTATTTCTAGTGCTAGAAGCAATCGTGGTGAATTTGTAATTCTATCTTTCAATTATACTAAGCATTTTTTTTAAAGAAATTCTTTTGTAAAATTACGAATTTTAGGGGTAATAGAATACCTTTTTGAATAACATGCAGCGGTAACTATGTAAAATAAAAAAGAATCGCTGTTTCATCCTTGGAACATCCACTTTATAATTGTTTGATTGAGGACATCCAGTCGACGCAACCAACTTGCGTACAAACTATTGACTCGATTCCAAATCACAACCTCGCATAACCAGATAAAAAAGAGGTGTTACCACGGAGTAAAATATTTGCATAATTTACTACTGGCTGCTATTATCTTTCTTGAAGGTCAGAGGTCAACTCTTCCCAAAGAAACGAGTCTCGTGAGGGTAAATTAAACCTGTTCTTGGAATGCGAAGCTTGCGCAATTTTTCGGATTTACAGAGAAATATCCGACAAAGAATTAAAGAAGCCATGTCTGATGTCGAGGCGTAACAGCATAAAACACCCTACTGGAAAAAGGTAGTCTTAGTGCATTTTCATAAGCATAAAAAAGGAAGTTGATAATAATTCTTAAGGCTCCCGTCCTCCCACCATTTTGAATTCGTGGACGTAATGTTAATCCGTAGTAAATTCGAACACCACTCTCAAATCTTTATTTCTTGATCTCTTTGAATGATATAAGGTGCATCTGAAAGAGCAAAAAATAATGAAGGCTTCTGTGGAATTTCTTTTTCCTCTGATTTTTAAAAATATTTTTAAAAGACTGGAAAACTCGCAAACAATTCATTAAAATAGGGGTAAAAATTTTTTTTAAAAATCGGTATTTAATAAAATAAAGTAAAAAATAAATTCCACAGAAGCATTCATTGGTTTTTTTTGCTTTTTCAAATGCACCTTATATCATTCAAATGGATCAAGAAATAAAGCTGTGAGAATTAAAGTCGAAATTCCCCTGTATAAACATTACGTCCACGAAAACAAAATGGCGGGTAGATGGGAGCCTTATGAAACATTTTTTTTTATTCACATTTTAAACATATTATTTATTACTACTTTTTGTATAGTTTAGCCCTTAATTCTCAAGACTGATTATTATAATACAGTAAGTTGGGATTAGATCTGATCTGTTGAAATCAGGGTTAACCGGATAATGTTGAAACACAAAATAATTCATAGTTGCAGAAAACCTTCTTGAAATTGAACAAATCGAGTATAAATAATTTTTACAGAGAAAATATGAAGACGTCTACTGAATAAAAAAAAAAAGTGTGTGCCTGGGATTATTTCACAGTCAAGTCTCCTTCAACGCAATCAGTTCGTGCCGCGTTTTGTGGAAACCATTTTATAAAAAAACTCATTTCAGGAAATGCATTCTATGGAAACCACGTTGTGAGAAACATAGAAATGAGACAAATCGGATTATTTTATACCTCGTTCTATGGAAATCGTGTTGAAAGAAACTCTCACTTTAGGATATCAGGAAATTCATTCTATGGAAATCGCGTTATGAGTAACAAAGAAATGTGACAAATCAGATTATTTTATACGTTATTATAAGGAAATCGTGTTATAAGAAACTCAGGAGTAATACAAATTAACTGACATCGTACCACGTTAAATATGGAATCTCAGATATAAATAAATTTTTCATAAATCAGACCTATGTAAAAAAAATGTCTTCTCAAAATATCAAGTGATTGATATGGTTATTAAATAACATTTTACTACAGAAATGTTGATTAATATAATACATAACTCATATAAAAAATTATAAACAAAAAATATTGTTTCCATAAGGCGATATTTTTTCACTATCCTTCAAACAATTTATATTTTGATTTTAACTGCTTTCTGTTTTTAATATTTTTCATCCATTCTGAAAATCTAATATCTTTTTTTCAGGTACATATTACGGTAAATAAAAACTTTTACCTAGATATTCTCTAATATTGTACAATTCCGGGCTCAAGGCTGGTGGTTTTTGTCGAGTCGTGGGTTAAAGCCTAAAAAGATGCTACCTCTAAACACATTTAAAGACACTCTTATAAGAAATTAAAACAGAGCTTGCTTTATGGTTTGCTCAATTTTTAGGAAATTCCCTGGAATTAATAAGCAGGGGAATACTTCGTAAATGTCTACATAAATTTAACACATCGAAGAAGTGCTGCGATAGATAAATTTCTCAAGCCAATTGGACTGTTCTTTACGTAAAATGCGCTTGAAAGAGACCATGTTGTAGGAAAGCTGTCGCAATTTCCACACACAGACTCCCCGTTTTACATGGAAATTGCATTATAAAAACGCTGCTTTATAGGAGACACGATTATATTGCATTTACCATTTAGAAAACGTAGCACCGCATATGTTACTCATGGCTAGTTATACAGATTTGAAATTATTATGACTAAAAATATATTGCATTTTTTTAAATATTAAATACGCGGGCTTTTACAATATTTACGCCATCAGCGTACTTGGTCACCCCGTATAGGGGCCGCGGTAGCCTAGTTGATAAGGCTGCGGACTCGTGGCCGGCGGTTTTCGTCCAGTCATAGGTTCAATCCTGATGCCACAAAAGACCTGCCGTGTAGCCGAGGCTGATGAACATTAAATCTCTCCGGGTCCAAAGCCCTCCGAATGGCGTGGTGTGGAAGTTAGGAGAGAGTTTGCCAGGTCAGGTGTCGTCCTTGTCATTTGACCGAGGCCCCAAATTGAGAAATCCTTCTGCATTAGCCCTTGTTGCTCCTATTGCGAGGATAATTAAAACCAAAACCCAACCCTGTATAGGTGTAGGCAATATATTTGTACAATTTTGTGGGTGGTGGTATATTTCAGTGCGTTAAAAATAACGATGTGGGTCTTTATAATGTATGAAAAACCGTAATATGGCTTTCATGGTTCATTACAGAAAATGCATCATAAGCATTATAATTATAAACACGTGAATTTGAATAACCCCCTCTCTCAAAATTTGCACAGTACGTCATTGGAATGACTTGGAGTTTGGACAGATTTAACGTGCACCAGCCCACTACAAGGCGGGTCTTTAACGGCATTAAAAGTCGAAGCCACAACTCGACGGAAACAATGACGGCCACGAGTTCGTGACCATGATCATTGGGATACCGTAGCCACATGTTAATCAAGAAACATGAAAAGTGAAGCTATAACCCTTTATTACTGAATTAATTAGCCACCCCAGAGGCTACTGTTTTAGGTGAGGCGTTTTGGCGTACCTTAACACTTTTCACTTTTTTATCTTTTACTTCAATTTTAATTACATTTAGCTCAAATATATTCAATTCAATAATTTATCAATTGCTTTAATTTTAATTACATGTAGCTAATATAATATTCAATTTAATAATTAATCGTTTGCTTTAGTTTTAATAACATTTTGCTTAAATATATTCAATTTAACAATTTATCGTTTCCTTTAATTTTAATATCGGAAAAATTTAATGTTATCCATTTCTCGATGTTTCATCTTTTATTTTAACTGTTATATTTAATTCAGTATTTTAATAATAACTATAAAAGTAGCACACATTGGGTGGCTAAATCAGGTCTATGCTATACTTTGTGTAGAACTTTTTTTTTTAATTATCTCTCTCAAGAAGAAATCTTCTAAAATAGTTCCAAGAGCGTAGAAAAGGGCACTCATGACACGTTGAACAATTTGCGTCCTTCAACGATTTTTATTTTGCGAAATTCTGGGCATTTTTTAAAAAAAATTTCAGAAGGTAAAATGGGTAAATGTTCTTTATGCAGATTTTCATTTTTATATAAATGAACTTCGTTAATCCTACAGCTTTCTTTTCATTCGAAAATTTCCTCTCAATTTAATAACCATCTGCTTTACTAATTTGAAATGATTTAACTATGTTTCGTGATTTTTATTGCATTTGAAGAGAGAGAGATTACAAACATCCCTTACAGAACATAAACATTAAAGGCACAAACCTTCAGCTTCCATAAGGTCGTTTGGCGACAGACATTTTGCAACAATTATTGACGTTTTATCACGAGTGCCGAATTATTTTCTTGTTGTAAAAATGATTAATTTATCTATAAGTACATTAAAATGATTCATTTATCTATATGTACATTAAAAATGATTCATTTATCTATAAGTACATTAAAAATGATTCATTTATCTATATGTACTTTAAAAATGATTCATTTATCTATATGTATTCATAACTATATATACAATGTAATGAAAGGTTTATGAGCAGACATTGAATTATTGAAAACTTATCCATTCAAACAAAGAGCTGTGTACTGTATAATAAATATGATTATTTATTTGAGCGACGGTTTGTATATCGTGCTCCTTCGCTGATGTCTACACGGATTAAGATACAAATTGTAAACAAAAAAAGATGACTATTAGCGCCATCTGCACACGTGGGTCTTAACAGTCCCTACCTTTGAAATGAAATTTCAGTACAAATATATAACATGTTTGCAATACTTAAATACTCAATACATCTTACAATACTTAAAAATTATTAAAGTTGAATTATACACAAACAATAATTACTAATTACAAATTTTCATACAGGTAATATGCAAATGTTTCTAATTGTTCCCTTCAATCCGTTTCCGTTTGGCATACGCAGGTTCACAACTCGAACCTTACCATCTTGTGCCGGGAAATACTTCTGTTATTCTACTCGTACTCCATTTCGTATTGAAAAGATTTTCATGTTTTATTAATACTAAGAATCCGACTGAAATATCATTTTTGTTAAATTTCCACTTGTGACGTTCTTGCAAATTATTTAGGCAATCAGGCCTCCAAAGTTTATAAATGTGTTGAGTAATTTTTTTTTTTACTCTTTTCCATCTCGACAATATATTCTCGTTTATATTAGTTATTTGTGGTACAACTATGGATGTTAGGAGTCTACCAACTAAGAAGAGTGCGGGGGTCAGTGTTTTCGAAATTTGATGTCAAAGGAGCGAGTGGCCTGGAATTTAGCACTGCCTCAATTTCACAAAGTATGGTATTGAACTCTTCGGGAGTTAAATGTGTATTCCCTACAACTCTTTTTAAGTGGAATTCAAAGAATTTTACCCCTGCTTCCCTTAGCTCTCCACAATTTGAGGACATAGGTGGGGTAAAATTCCTCTCAATGAATTCACTAGTCAAAAAATCAGCTAATGTTTGATAAGGCGATTCAATTTTTTAATTTCGGAGTTTCCGCCATAAATGTTTTACCGTTGTCAGTGGCCATTTTTGCGTATTTTCCTCTCCTACCAAAAAACGTCTTAAACTTGCTATCAATGCTTGGGATGTGAGATCAGTCACAAAAAACAAATGTATAGCCTTTGTGCATAAACATACATATATTACCACATAAATTTTATTTAGTACTACTTTTCTTTAATTTTAAACTTTATAAGGAATGGGCCTGCAAAATCAATGCCCGTGACATTAAAGGGGTAGTTCGGAGTTACACGATCTCTTGGTAGGTGAGCCATAATTTGATTTGATGTGATGGGTATATTTTTGAAGCAAATTACATATTCATGAATAATTCTACGACAATTATTTCTGCCATTGAGTGGCCAGAATTTCTAAAGAACAAGATATAAAAGTGAGTGGGGTCCTGCATGCAAATATTTTTAATGATAATAGCACAATATAATGTCAGTTAATACATACTTACTCGGTTAAATCATTGAGAATTCAGCCTTCTCATTTAAATTTGAATTTCCAAGTTCTGCCTCTAACTCTAATAATGTTACTCTCATCAAGTAAGACATTAAGAGAAGTAATAGGCTCACCTGCCAACAATTTACGCATTTCTTCGGGGTACTCTTTTTCATGTAATGAGAGGATCAACCAATTATCAGCATAACTTTCCTCATGTGAAGTAAGGGGTCCTTTTATATTTGCACTTCTGATCCTGAAGTTATGTATAAACCTTTAAAAAAAACTTACAACTCGAATTAATTTTACATAACTATTCGAAATATTAATTATGCTCTCAAAGAAACCATTTTGAGTCACTGTCACTGTCAGGGAAATGTCATTATCTGGGATTGAATTCTTTTTCGTTTCTGCTGAATAATATCGTTCTGGGATCGCTTTATCGAATCCATTGGTCAGGAAGTTGGTTAGACTTAGAAACGAGAGTCCAATCCACAACTTGGAGTTGGTTGAAAGAGCCTCGACACTGATTCCTCTTGTAAGGAGATACTCTTAACAAGGATACTCTTAACAAGCTTCTAAATCACCTTTTTGTTGTATATTTAAAAAGCAGTTCAATGTTTATTCAATTTACCCTCATACACACACACATATATATTCCCTTTTCGTCCTTTTAGCTTTGAATTATCAAAGTTTAACAGTAATTTTAAAGCTTTATCACTAAATTCTTCTTAATACTAATCTAGCACTTTTTATCGAGAAGAAAATGATATGACTCCTTTTTTAAGATTAGACCGTACAGCTGAATTAATTGAAAGTTAATTTAATTTTTTATTACCTTAAAATTGTTCGGTTTGTGGTTGAAATAATTCGCTTTACGTATTTTTCTTATTATCTGGGAAAAGTATTTAAACAATGCCTTCTTTTTATTCCTTATAAATGAATTATAATATCACTTTTTACTTCTATAAACAATTCAGTTCGTTCTCGGCTAATGTAACTATTTTAGAGCTTTATCGCCTAATTCATGTAATCATCAAACACTTCTTATAACCGATATTTCCTTTTTTTGAATGAGACAATAAAGCAGAATAAATTGAAAGGACATTTAACTAGTTTTGATGGACATAAAACCTTTCGGCTTGTGGATGAAACAGTTCATTTTAAGTCTTTTTTATTTTTCGAAAATAGTTTTAAACGATACCTTTAATTTCATTTAAGGGGACTTAGTACCTTACGAAATCAAAAGTAGAACATTTTGGCAAACTTTTTTCAATTCTTCATAAAACAACAACTGCTGCTCATTTCAATATGAAACTTTGTCAGTTTGTGTAATAAAGTGCATAGTCTAAAATATTGGGTCAAGTTTTGCTATTAAATTAATATACTTTCTTATACAACATGAAATATGCGTACAAAAATTTGAAAAATAAATTAACTTATCTTACGTTACCCACAAGATAACATTTGAAAGATGTACAGTAGAACCATAATTCTTATGCCAAATTGAAGCTAAACAATGACCTTATTCTGTAAATCTTAAATTTTAAATTTACCTTACATTAAAAAAATTGAAAAATTAAAAAATTATCAAATTTGTATTTAGTAACTTTTTTTTCATGTATCATGTTATAAAATAAAATATAATCATCCTATTAACAAAATTGAGGTTCACAGAATAAAGATTTACAAGTACAACACTCATGTAAAATTTCAAAGCTCTGCATGCAAAAGATTTTTTTTAATCCTGTGGGAAAGTGTGAAAATAGTGAAAATAGAGAAAAAGAGATTTGTTTACATTGCATTACATAGAACAAGCCACTTGAGACATTTACATTTTTTGTTGCACAGGACGTAATAATTGTCGGATTTTGACGCGGTTTGTTTTAAAATGCTCCTAACATTCAGTACTATTTTTTAAAATCAAATTTGAAAAATCGAACTTTTGAAGGTGCAAAGGTACTAAGTCCCATTAAATAAACTATTATATCACTTTTTACTTTTATTGTCAATCGAGTTCGTTCTTGGTTAACAGTAATTATTTTAGAGCACGGAATGCCATCCCGCGGCATGCGTGTTTCAAAGTGGCATGAAGGAGACTTAACAGTGGTACGCGAAGACTTATTGAAAAATTATGTCTCCAGGAACATTGTAAAAACCAAAAAAAAAAAAAAACTGTACTCATACGTTACTGAATCAATCATCCCCGAGGCGGGCAGTAGCTTACAAAAGTACATGGTTGGCAGGATAAAAGGTTTTGTTACATTGCTGGAAAATTAATGGGAAGAAAAGTATTTAAGTACCACTGTAATTACTCGCCAAGAAGATGTATGTACCTAGGACTTAAACTTGTCTTCTAATGTTGATCCTGTGACACGCTGTATCAACAAAATACGAGCTCTGAATCAACGACGATTTCGGGAGCTTTTCCTGGAAGAGAGGAAGGTGACTTACTTCTTCATTGTAGCTTTTAAAAGGAAATGCACTTGCGAGATATTGGATTTTGAGGGAGAGAGTGTGCTTGCTACTCAAGATAGAAGATTGGTTGTGAATCAAGCTTTTCTCACTGATATCATGGGCCTTTTAAATTTCAATTTGCGGTTACAAGGTAACAATTGTATTTCTCCTAATTAGTCACATATCTTCCTTTGAGAGCAAACTTTTGCTTCTTCTGAGATTTCGGAGAAAAAGATTAACACATTTCATTTTAATGCAAGAGTTATTAATGCATAAGTCAATCATGCTTTGAACTGTGATAGATTTAAAAATTTAATAACTATTTTGCAAGATTCTTTCATGGTAGGTTTGATTCATTTTCAAAGGGATAAAAATAATATTGACATTTTCACAAGTCCTTTTACAAGACGGTAGTTCTTGACCACTTGAGAATCTCAAAATGAAATCACTGGCCTATAGCACTATACTATGCTATAAAGTAAATATAAGAAACTTATTTCAACTGCAAATGATCCAAATTATGTTGAATCTCTGAAATTTGTATCAAAAACGATTTTCAAAATTTACACGTTACGGCTCTATATTTGGATCAACATATGTTTGTGAACAAGTGTTTCCTAATATGAACATCATAAAATCAAAATACAAGAAAATCTTAACTGATATGCATCTAAAACACTAAATTCCGTGTGTATATTAACAACTTTAAAAACGAATTTAATATAGATGACTTGATAAAAAAAAAAAGTGAAAATTCAAAAGTACTCTAATTACAAGGAAAAAGCACCGACTCTTTAACAATTACTTAGGATCAAATGTTTCAAATTATTAGCCACCCAAGAGACTATTGTTTCAGTTGGATCGCTTTTGGCGTGCCAGATTACTTTTCATTTTTTTTATCGTTTGCTTCAATTTTAATATAGGAAAAGTTTACTATTGCCCATTTCCAGATATTTCATTGTTCACTTTGATTCTTATATTTAATTGAGTACTTTAATAATAATTAAAAGAAAACGTATCTCGGGTAGCAAAATCTGTTCTTTGCAAAACTTTTGCTTAGAACTTTTTCCTCTTTTTAAGTATTTTTTATTTTCGAAAAGTTAGATATAGATTTTTTTTATGCTGGATATTTTGTTCAGATAGTGGCAATCTTCTCAAAAAATTGCTCACTCCTCTTTAGAGCTTTATCACAAAATTCCTGGTTCTCATTTAGATAAACGTGCTAAGAATCAAAATTACGAGATAATCTTTTAAAGCATGCTTGTCTAAAGTGTCCAAAAACCTTTAAAATGCGACCTAAACGTAAATTATGAAAATATTTAAATTTACACATTCAGTTGAAAAGTCTTTAAAAAGTAATTGTACTAATTTTAAATTCTTTTCCTTTGTCATGGACGAAAGCACTGAGGCTTTTGATACGGCACAATTGGTAATTTTTATAAGAGAAATCCATGAACATTATACTATCACGGAAGAAAGGGTTGCTTTAGTACCGTTAAAAGACAACCAAGTCTATAGATTTATTCGATGAAAAGGTTTTCCTTATCTATGAAAAATGTATCAGCTATCATAACCGATGGAGCCCCTGCCATGGTTGGTAAAAATATAGGACTGATTAAAATGGTTAATAATGAAGCCGTCGCTGCCGGCAATACGATCTTGATGGCATATTATTGTGATATACATCTGGGGGATTTATGTGGAAAAAATATTAAAAATGGAAAGTGTATTAAGCGTTGTTATAAAAATCATTAGCTTTATAAGATCAAAAGGACTTAATCATAGACAATTTGAAGAGTTTCTTAAGGTAATGGGCACTGAATTTTTAGATGTTATTTATTATACAGAAGTAAGATGGCTCAGTAAGGGGGAAATACTGAAAAGATTTTACGATTTGAAAACTGAAATAAAAATATTTATGGAAACAAAAAGGAAACCTGTGAATGAATTTGAAGACGAAGACTGGATTTTAGATTTAGCTTTTTTAGTAGACTTAAAAGAACATTTGAATGATTTAAATTTGAGACTTCATGGGAAAAAATCAATTTATTAATAATATGTTCCAAACAATTACAGCGTTTGAAAGAAAATTGAAATTTTGACTTAATCAAATAAAAGAATTGAAACATTTCTGTACTTTGGCTGTACATAAACCTATGAGTTGCCCAAAATGTGTTGCATTAATTTTTATTTAAATTCTAGAGTTTGAAAGTAGATTTCAAAATTTTTGAAAAAATTTAGATTATTTCAACATATTTTCTACCTTATTTTTTCTATAAATAAGTAAATTGCCTTCAAATCTTCAAATTGAGTGCATTGAACTGCAAAGTGACCCTCAACTGAAAGAAAAATTTAGGAATGTTTCTTTACTGGAATTTTATAAAGATTACCTACCCCGCGATAAATATCCAATTTTTCACAATCATGCTTTATTAATGTCTACAGCTTTTGGCAGTACTTATATTTCTGAACAATTATTTTCAAGAATGAAGCTTACAAAAAACAAAAATAGAGCAAAGATCACTGATAAACATCTTGAAAATGCAGTAAGAATTGCTACCTCGTCTATTGAACTTGATATCGATTTGCAAAAGCAAATTCATCCATCTCATTAATTCGAATTTTTTCCATCTTTCTGAAAAATCCGAACTATATGAAACGAAACTTTTACAAATTTAAAATAAATACGTACTTATACATATCTAATTCGAATTTAAAAAAATTATGATAAAAGGAAGTTAATTTATTTTAATAAAACTACATAGAGTTAATTTTTATTTCAATTTGTTGAAAAAATATTGTATGTGTGGCCCAGAAAATTTTATTTTTTGGCAATGTGGCCCTCAAACGGTCATAGTTTAGACACCCATATTTTAAAGGCTTCTTTGTGGTGCGAAAGTCTCACGTGTCCTGACACAATTGGCATCGAAGCGACTTTATTCATTTGCATATCTAAATCTACGTACCTTGCTTCTCTCACACACAATTTCAATGCATGTACATACAAGCGTAAATTTGAGTAGGAAATCGAATTAATAAAATTTGACGGCAATGAAAATGTTTATTTTTTTCCCTAGCGGCATCGCTTCAAACGAAATTCTTTGAACACGAAACAATATTTCAGTACCCTCAATTTTCATGAATCATTTTCACTATATTATAAATTGAAAATAATTGTTACGCATACCTAAAATCTGTGCAAGAAACAGAGAGAAAGAAAAAGGAATAAAAACTTTCAAAGGCTTAAGGAATTCTCTTATATGTCTCAATCTTAATTATGTACATCTGCAAATACTGATAAATGTATGTATATTCAATAGAAAAATGATGCCATTTTTAAATGCATGTAATGTACTCATAAATAAAAAGAGGAATGTACTAAACTAATAAGTAGAAGTTTTACATTTAATTGCATATTTTGTGAAAGTGTTGCACAACGATCTATAAATCTATGAAAAGATGATTTATTCAGTATGTTTAGGTTAAAAATAACTAGTTTGGAAAATGTAAAATGAGTTTTGAAATAAAACAAATGTATTTTAAATTCTTATAACTACTGTTTCTGTTCTCATAGCTTTGATTCACAATGTGAAATTAATTTTAAATATACCAGAATTAGTCGAGAGATCTCATAGGAGTTAGATTTATCTCGACTGCTGAGAACGTACACGATTTTTGACGCGCTATAATTCGATGTAATTAAAATTAATTACTTTGATGGTTTGCACATGATTTATGAAGTAATTAATTTTCTAAAATATGTAAAATAATTAAAATGTATTTTTAATTTTTTTTATATTATGTACCCATGGAAATAATAAAATTTTCTTGCATGAAATTTTTGTAGGTTTTACTACGTGCAAGATATTTTGCGCACAATTGCTTCTAACGGCTTGCAGAAAGTTGATTTATAAAGAGTAATGTACCTTCTACAATGTGTACTTATTATACAAATGCAATTCTGCTTTAAACATATGCTTTTTTAAACAAAATATTTCATATTTTCAAAAATTTCAAATAATTAAATATTTTCTTACTTTATTAAAATAATATATATATATATATATATGCACTAAATTTAGGTACAGTTTAAAAAATATATTATACTTACTATACCTACAAAATAATAAATGTTCAAGTATAATATTTTATGAAAATTCCTACGCGCAAGTATTAAAACTCAAAATGAAAAAAAAAAAAAAAAAAAAAAAATAAAAAAAAATTTTTAAAATAAAATTATAAAAAATTAAATATTGAAAAATTTGTATATTAAAATGCTCCAAGATGATATTGCTCCTGTTTCTGTGATATAATCTGTTTGCTCCCACAACTTTCTTTCTTTCTTCTATTATTAAAAGGTTTTTCTGAATTTCACTTGGTGTGAGTGTGTGTGTGAGTGTATGTGTGAGTCATCAAATTTTCGATCGTTAATTTAACCAACTTCCCATTAAGCTAGAGCTCTGGAACTTTGGGAATATTTCTTATTCGCCTAACAAAGCAATATTTAGACATTTGAGACAAGATTTAACTAATATTTCAATAATTTTTTTTAGAAACATAATTTGTGTAGTAACCTGGCGCCATCTATAGGAGATATATTGAATTTCGCAGAGAGAATGATATTAAAGACGAGAGAGATGTGAGGTTTTTTACAAAGTTTTAACTAATATTTAAATATTTTTTTTAATAAACTTTGCCACCGTATAAAAACGTTGTTTTTCAAAACGTTGGTTTTTATCTTGAATTATTATTATTTTTTTTTTTTTGCGGTTTAGATGCTCCAGAAAATGTGTAATGTAATGAGTTACTATGATGTAATCAAAAATTTTCCCAAACTTTTTTTTCTCTAGACTTACTGTCAGTTTTTTCTTTAAAATTTTTTCTTAGCAATACGATTAATGGAAAATTCCTTAACAGTCTGATAAAAGAAATGATACGTTTAAATAAAAGGAGAGAAAATTTAAATTAAGACGGCACAAGATGAATCGCAGGATTTTCTTGCGTATTCAAAAATATAATTTACATCCTGAATTAAGTACTAATTAGGAAGACTTTATTGTTAAAAAAATAAAAATAAATCAAGGGCTATTAAATCAATTACTGTTATTCTATTATTGAAAATAAGAATGTAACTGCACACATTTCATGTAAGAGGAAAAACAAATTATCACTACAGAGAAAAATTTGAAATATTCTAATTCAAACGATCGGTTGAAAATAATTTGTCAAAATGGCAAAAATTAAGCCCTATATTTATATTATGCTTTGTAATAAGATTTTCCGCGATTTTCAAATGTTTGGTTTATTTTCATGCCAAAGAGGCATTTAAAATCCTAAAAAAAAAAGGCTTTTCGAAAATCAGCAAATAGTTTGAGTTTTATTGAAAGTATGATTATTTAAGATACTGACGGGGGGCCGCTGTAGCCTAGTGGTCAAGGTCGTAGACTAGCGGCTGCCGATTTTCGTTCAGTCGCGGGTTATATCCTTGGCCACCAAAGACCCGCCGTGTAGCCGGGGCTGATGCATGTTAAATCTGTTCGGGGCCCAAAGTCCTCCCGTTGGCGTGGTGTGGATGTTAGGAGAGGGGAGTGCCAGCTCAGGTGTCGTCCTCGTCACTTGACCGTGGTTCAAAATTACGAGGTCCGTCGCCAATAGCCCTCGTGTTGCTTCTAGTGCGACGTTAATAAAAACTAAACTAAACTAAATTAAGATACTGACGAGGAAAAAAAATTAAATTACCATTTTATTTAGTCAAACTATTTATATATACTTAAGTATAGAAACGAGAACAAAAAAAAAAAAAAAAAGCGTAAAGAATCTTTTTTCCCCTTCTCTGAAAAATGACTTATATTGAATATTAGAAAAAAATTACAGTTAAAAATAAAGAAATTGCTATTTCTATGGTATAAAACAATATTATCGTTATATTTTTATAGATGTTACAGAAGCGATATATATAAAAATATCATTTTGAATATTTATAAAATAAATACACAAAAATGACATTATTTTTATTACCAAGTCCTCCATATGTTGACCTCAGACATCGCAATTTCATTCATCAAACTGTTTTTGCCAATATAAATGAAATGACTAATGAAAAAAAAAATTTTTTTTGGTAGCTTAGAGTTCTTTCTAATACATATGACTTTAAAAGCTACAGCTTAATATTTAATATGAATATGAGAGACCAAGATGTTTTTTTTTTTTTTTTTTTGGCTTTATTGAAGATTGATCTTATTACAACGTTTTTCTGAATTTCACTTGGTGTGTATGTGTGAGAGAGTGTGTGTGTGTGTGTGTCATCAAATTTTCGATCGTTAATTTAACCAACTTCCCATCAAGCTAGAGCTTTGAAATCTTGGGAATCGTTCGTACTGGCCTAACAATGCAATATTTAGACATTTGCGAGAAGTTTTAACTAATATTTTAATAATTTTAATAAGACAAAATATTCTTTTCTCTCGGCGCTTTTAGGATTGAGGAAAAAAAATTTTCCCCCCTTTGGGAACACCGGGCACTCCCCACACCGCATGAGGCCTCGTAAAACTATTGTACTCACAAAGGGGAGATACTATCTCCCAGATAGTAAGGGTTGCTGACTTTTAGACAGTAATCATTTGCAAGAAAGAAAGTTTCCAATATTTGGCACCATGTCTTATCACAATAATTTTTTCTGAATTCTGGTTCCCATTTTTTTTTTAATAGAATGACTTACAAATTTTCAAATGCATGTTTTGATTTTATGAGTATTATGAATTTTTTAAAACTCTCACAAATGTCTCTTTTTAAGTGAATTTTAAAGTTAAAAATAACTAACAGTTTTAACTAATATTTCCAATAATTTTTTTTAATAAACTTTGCCACTACATAAAAACATTGTTTTTAAAAACGTCGTTTTTATCTTGAATTATTTTATTTGTTTTGTTCCGAGAGCCACAAGAAAAATTCCACGTTCCTTTTTTTTTTTTAATGTTTGGATTTGAAGTTTACCATCTCTGACCATTGATAAGCCTATATTTCAAAACAATATTATTTTAGATTTTGCTAAAAATAATAGTAATTTTTTGATGGACATCTTTTGTCAGTGTTGGGGGCCAGATTTGAGGCAGAACAGAACCAATCAATTTTGGGCAAAATTTCGATATTAAAAAAAATAAGTAGAGTTTTACTTTGGTTGTTCATCTTGCCAAAGCTTTTTACTAATTCATCAAAATATTTAAGGTAGCTTATTGAGCAAAATAAGCTGAAACACACGTCGAATTCGGAAATACGTGGGTGTGGCATGTCCATTTAAATGCTGATTTTACGGAAACATACTGTATTATTGTTTGAATAACTTTTGAAGATTTTAGATTATTGTTAAGTGATTGGTATCAGAATGTTCAGCATAAAATGTCGAATAACATACATGTTTTTCAAAAAAAAAAAAAAAAAAAAATAAAAAAAAAAAAAAAAATTTTTTTTAAAAAAAAATTTTTTTTTTTTATTTTTTTTTAAAAAAAATTTTTTTTTTTTTTTTTTTTTTTTTAATATTAACCATTATATCTATAATTTTACAAAACTTTTTATCAAATCCAAATATTATACTTTGTTTCTTCATGCATAGTTAAGTTTCATATTTGTAATTAGTTTGTGCCACTTTCAAAATTAGGATTATAATTAATTTCAAATTTATAATTTCAATTTCAAAATAGGATTTTATAATCGAATGTCTCGAGCATACTAAGAGTTATAAAATGTGTAGTTATCAATATTTAAATTTTGAATTTTTTAGGATAGAAATTTGAGCATTTTATTTGCAAGCCTATATTTTTAATATGTATAGCAATCACTCCTGAATAAAAATTTATTCCTGTATTTCTATTCAAAATCTCCGAAAGTAAATGAATAATTAAGAGGTACTGAATATTATGATTTGTTTCCAATAGATGGCGACACAACAAAAGAATATCATCAATCGAGCTCCAATGTTAAAAGTATTTGAAAAGGAATAATTGGAATTTAATTTGAAAGAGAACAGCTGGAATTAACAGTCTCATTGAAAGGGCAAATGCAAATGTTAAAACCAAAGAAAAAAATTTCTCCTTGCCACCTAAAGCAAGAAACTCGGCAAGCAGTTTGTTTATTTAATTCTTCATGGCTCCCAAAGCTCTTGTTTAGTTCATTTGTTCATTCTTATTAGTGTAGTGTCAACAGTCAAGTTCATTCAACTTCGCATTTTGCATTCTCTCACATACATTTCATGTTTGGCGTGAGAGCAGCTGAGTGCCTTTCATGCCCCATGCAAAGTTTATTATATTTTAACCCTTCGATAATGGACCGTCGATTTCGCGACCATTAATACCAGTCCTTTAAAGGACAAGTATTGTCTCGCCTTTCCCACGCTTTCGATACCACCATAGAACTTCTGAGAACCCAGAAATATCAATCACTTGACTGCTTCATCTTGTTTTCTGAAGGAAAGGAAATTGTAAGCATGCGAAGAATTTGAACCTCACTGAAAAGTAAGCGTTCCCTTCTGCATTATGATCTAATCCTCACTCTTTTTTTCTCCTCTTCTGTCACAACTCCTGCAAGCAAAATCAATTATTCCATCATCGCTATTTTGTAAGCGATATTTATTTTTCTCCTTCTTAAATTATTCACCTAAAATTAATAGATATAAAACATTACACAGTGGAACAAACTGCTTGAAAGGGAGAATTCAGTAGATTGACCTGTGGTGACTAACAGAATTAGGCTACAGATGATTACACCAGGGCAGTTCGAATTTTATTTTTTTAATTGCAGAAAACCAAATCTTCAAAATAAAATGAAAGTAGCCAAATATTTTAAATTATATAGACATATACCTATTACAGAAAATCAAATATACGAGGTTTGGCTATTAAATTATGGAACTGACACTGCTCCAGAAGAAGTACGTATGCGCCAAACACCACCGACAGGCAGCAGTTTAGTGTGAAGCCTTCTTTTTCGAATGCAGTGCCGCTCGCTTCTGTAAACAAATCCGTTTCCTCTGCAAAAATAATAAGTGAGCAACGATTGTAGTGAAATTTCACATGAAACTTGAAAAGAAAAAAAAAAAAAAAAAAAAGCCACTACTGAAACTTATAATTTATTCAAAGAAGTGTATTGTAATGGATGTTTATTGTGTGCACGTGGTTTTGAGTGGTTTAAGCGTTTTCAAGATTACCGAGAAGATGATAAAAGCCCGAGACGCCCTTCCATGTGATAAATGGATGAACGTATCGAAATAATCGGTAATCTGGTTCGGTTTGACCGTTGGTTAAGTATTCGTATGATTGCTGAGAGTGTAGGAATTGAGAAAGAATCCATACGGCAGATTTTTCCACTAAAACGTTGCGCCGGCTAATTCCACTTTGCTTTTCAAGAGGTTTCTAGCCAAGTGCAGCATTCTAGTGTTAGATAATTCGCCTTATTCGTCGCCTCTTGAGCCGTGCAACTTCTATCTGTTTCCGAAGGTGAAAGACCCGTGTGGTGACCGGGGATGACAGAATAGTCTCACTGTAGCTCATGCATGTCGTAAAAGGCGACTAAAATGGGTACCCAGCGTCTGGGGGTATAGTCGGGTACCCTGCCCCTGGGGATTATATCAGGGGACCTCAGGGACTTGCCTTCTTCAGGTAAGTACGGGCATCATGACCCCGAGGCACCTTAGTGATCTTTTTCTTTCCCATGGGGTTTACTGTCTTTGGTAAACACGGGTGACGCACTCCCGGGATACCCTAGCAATCCTTCTCTATTTTCGACCCTCCTTCTTGTCAACCATTTTTACCTTTTTTTTCAACTTCACGTCTAGACCACAGTTTAATCTTGTTTGGCGCAGCATGGCCATATCTGGCTCTTGCGCCAATAAACTTTACAATCACTCACTCACTATTCCGAAGGTGAAATCTTCATTAAAAGGGACAAGATTTGAATTAATTGAAGCTGTGAAAGAGCAACGCCACTCGTCCCGAATGAGTTGACAGAAGATTTCTAGCCCTGTTTCAAACACACCATGCAATGAAAGACTTGCATTTTGTGTTGTAGGGAGAGAGGATGATTATATATTTGAAAGTGATAATAAGTAAATACGTAAGACATCAAAATAAAATGTTTCACAGAGTCGATTTCGTTATTTAATCCACTTTATTAACCTCATTTACAAAAAATGGCCAAGAAAAGAAAAAATCAATATAAATTATTCTTGAAAAATTACGTGACATCGTAAGGTTATTGATTACGTTTAGCGGTAATTAATTACTTTATAAAATTACGTGAAAACACGTACTGGGTGGTGTCCCTAAATCTTTAATTATAACAAAGTACGTTGTTTTCTTAGTTGATAAAATAATAAAAATTTGTGATATCCTATCTAAACTTGTTAAGTTTATGTGTTTAAGATAAGTCTTTAAATTTATCTCAAACAATTGTATTTTTTCAACATCATTTGACCCAAAATTTTGCTTTAAAAATTCCAATGGTAAAGAATGAATTGTCATGAATTAAATTAAAAAAATAAATAAATAAATAAAGATATTCTCGTTCTCACTCACAACTTTTCTCATTTTTCAAAATTTTATTGCTAAAAAAAAGCACAGTTTTTTTCAGTAACATGTAATTCATTACAAAATAATTCCAAGGTTAACTGAAATTTTTACTGACATAGAAATATCAAACGTATAAATTATTTCGTACTATACTATCTTCTCTAAGAAAAACAAACCAGAAACAACTGAACATCTGAAGTCTTATAAATAAATAAATAAATAAAATTATATCTGTGAAACAACCCAAAATTTTCTCACATCGATGTCCCGAGTCTGGAAGCCTCGAAAAGGCTTTGAAACTAAATTATTAGTTTGTCTTTTTAAGTTTTCTTTTAAAAGTTATGCTAAGAGTATACTCAATTTTTTTACTTAATATGTTGTAGTTTCTAATTAACAATAGTGTAATTATTTAACTAAACGGATTTCCTACTTGTTTCCACATCTCGTACATTTCCTATAATGTCTTTTATCGGATAAATATATATTAATTTTATATAAATATACAGTATTACTTTTTTTAACTGTAATAATGTTGAAAAAGAAAATAGCATATTCCATTTGGGGATCCACTGTACATGTAATCTATTAATTATTTGGAATAGTTGCATGTATAAATAAAATTTGAATACCATCGAAAATAATTTACGACAATTGGCCGCGGTAGCCTAGTGGATACGGCAACGGACTCATGACTAGCGGTTTTCGTCAAGAATCGTAAGTTCGAGTCTTGATGCCCCTTGAGACCCGCGATACAGCAGGGGGTGATGTACGTTAAACCTGTCGGGGCCAAGTTACTCCCGTTGGCGTGTTGTAGAATTTAGGAGGAGAGTTGCTTCGCTTGACCGAGGGCCCTCAGGGGCTTACCTACTTCAGGTAAGTACGGGCTTCACGACCCCGAGGGACCTGAGTGATCTTTTCCTTTCCTATGGGGTTTACTGTCTTTGGTAAACACGGGTGACGCTACCCCGGGATATCCTAGCGATCCTTCTCTATTTTCGACCCTCTTCCTTGTCACAACTTTGCTCTTTTTTATTTTCCTTTCCGTCTAGATCACAGCTAGCAGTTCCGAGTACTTGTCTACTCGTTTGCATTCAATATTGTTTCCCCTGTCTTGAATTAATGTTTGTTCATTTCTGTTTTGTTCTTTTTTTATTATAGTCTGTATTTGTTTCATTTTGTTTCGTTTTTCTCTGTTGGTTTTGCCAACCCGCATGTTTGCCGTGTGCGGCGTCCCGTAAGGAGGAAAGTGGGATCCTGGGGATACCTTTTGCGTTCCCTTTGGCCCATGCTTCGCTGTAGATGGGTGGCAGGAGTGAGCCCGCTTCTGTCAATCGGCTGGTGGTAAGTCTCTTTGTGGATTCCTACGCGAAGAGACACTGCTGTAGGGCTAGTGCTGCAGATAAGGGGTGCATCGGGTTTCCCGGTGGATCCTCGCCCTGAAGCTGCAGTGCTATATCCTGGTTGACCTCCAGGTAAGTGCCGTGCCTGACGAATGTCAGTTGACCGGCAACTGCCTCCCTCGTTGGACTCCATGGTGGGTGGAGGCACGCCAGGATGAACAACTCCTTCATTCCATGGATCCATATTTTTCGTGCCTGGGTAAGGGCCTTGTTTTACCCACATCTTCTAAAATCGATGACATTGCTCAGCATTCCCGTTTTTTTATCCTTACATTACCCAACAATAAAATGGCTCTACAATCTCCATTTGCAATACAAAAAGCATTGTTAGGTATCGGTGGTGAACCAAAATCGGTAAAAAAATTAAAATCCGGCGATTTACTAATTGAAACTCACAACGCGTTACAATCTAAGTCATTTTTATCTGCCAAATTTTTTCTAAATTTTCCTCTTAATGTGTCTCCTCACAAATCTCTCAACACCCGCCGTGGCGTTATTTCAGAATCTGACCTGCTGTGTGCATCCGAAGCGGAAATCCTCGATGGATTTTCCGATCAGGGTGTCACTCAGGTCAGAAGAATCACTCTTAAAAAAGACGGTTCCCCTTTCCCTACAAAGCATATTATATTAACATTCAATAGTCCCAAATTACCCTCAACAATCAAAGCTGGATATTTAAATTGCAATATTCGGCCCTATATTCCGAATCCTCTGTGCTGTTTCCAGTGTCAGAGGTTCGGACACTCCAAAACTGCTTGTAGGGGACAATTAACGTGCTCTAGGTGTGCATCTGTTGGACACTCTTCCACGGATTGCCAACTGGAGCCCAAATGTGTTAATTGTTCCCAACCTCACACTTCAAACTCAACTATATGCCCCAAATGGAAATTAGAAAAACAGATTCAAGAAATAAAATCCTCGCGTAACATTTCTTACACAGATGCCCGAAAATTAATAGTTCCACCACTTTCTCAAACTTATGCTCAAGTCGCAAAATCTTCCGTTTCAATATTCACCCAAACCGATCCTACTTTTACAAAAGTCATATGCCCTCCTCTACAATATCTGAAACCATTGCCATCCACACCACTTTCTACATCTGGTACACCGCCTACAGTTAATACATCTTCTCAGGCGGATATTTTGACATCAATAGTTCCTCTAAAAACGGCTACATCAATCAATACTCCTATTCTTCATAATACAGTTATCCCTGCATCTCGAAGTATCCCTTCCTCCACAGCATCTATTGGTTTTAAAACAAAACCCAAAACGAAAAACAAATTAAATCGCCTAAACCGAAACATTTCTCATCCTTCTACAAATAATAAACCGAAAATTAATATTAAATTGAATGCTTATAAACCCAAAAAAAGTGCTAATTCGCCTGATCTTGGAGATGACGATAATTGTATCTTGTATGATGTTGATGATTCATGGCTAATGGATGCAATGGACGAGATGGAAAATACTAAGTTCGGGAAACAGCAAAAAACTCGGAATCGGTCTTAGTCTTTGTTTGCGTTACGCTTTAATTTCCTTACCTTTTTGTATTATTGATTTTAATCAAATGTTTTAATATTTTTTTTTTTAAATTTGACAAAAATACTTATTAGATTGAAACTTTTAAGATTTTAACTTCACCCGCTTTTAACTTAATGTAACTTTGGCTTAACTTGTATTCCGTTTTTCAAATGACTCACTTAAGGTTTGGCGCAGCATAGCCATATCTGGCTCTTGCGCCATAAAATTTCAATATCACTCACTCACTCGCTTGACCGAGGTTCAATATTACGAGGTGTATCGCCAATAGCCCTCATGTTGCTTCTAGTGCGACGTTAATAAAAACAGACTAACTTACGGTACTTTTCTGTTGATAGATGTGTGCCGGACAACGCTTCTAATTTTTTTTTTTATTTACTGTAGTTCATCATCGTTTATTTATTTATTTATTATTATGTTTTTTGCTATTATGTAGCCTAGTGGTCACGGACTCGCAGCCGTTGTTGTTTTCATCAAGTCTTGAGTTCAAGCCCTGATGCCTTGTAAAGAGGCTTTGGAAGTTAAATGTGTTCGAGATACCAAGTCTTCCTGTGGCGTGGTGTGGAAGTATGGAGGATTTACATTTGGATCAAAATCAATTGTTTTAAATATTGTAAAATTTAGAAAAATCATTTTGAAAATAATTTTGAGATAAAATCGTTACTAATCACATGTTGGGTGTTTGATTTTATGAAAGTTGCACTAGAAGCAACGCGAGAGCGAATGACGACGGATCTCGCAATTTTGAACCTCGTTCAAGTGACGAGGACGACACCTAAGTTGGCACTCCTCTCTAACTTCCACACTACGCGAACAGGAGGACTTTTTGCCCCGACAGATTTAACGTGCATCAGCCCCAGCTACACGGCAGGTCTGAAGTGGTGTCAGGACTCGTACTCGTGACTCGACGAAAAACGCCAGTTTCGAGTCCGCGGCCATGACCACTAGATTATTGTGGACACAAACTGTGCAGAAATAACGAAATTTCGAGTATAGCATGGTTGCGATCACAGTCCGTCTTATTGCAACTGCAAACATGCAGCAGAAAATGTCTCAGCTTTTCTGATTTAATTTAATTACATATTATGATTTGAAATTAAATTTAAATTTTAAAAATAGATGGATGTCTACTAAAAAATAAATAAAAGAAATTTTTTTTTTGTCCGTGATCATAAGAACACAATAATGTTCAAATCCCAGTACTACAATCAAATACCGTGTAAAAAAGCTTAACTCATCGCGACAATTACTTTTCAAGTCTTTCACTTCTAGTGTGTCAATTGCAATATCTTAAATTATTTTGCTTATCTATCATTAATTTTAAATTATTTCTGAGCAATTCTAGATTCTTTCGCTCAGATGCGAGCTTGATCGGAGGACAGAAGCCCGAGAAGAAATTTCTCATTTAAAATAAATCATAGGGATGTGGTTTTCCAAAAGAATAAGACTGGTTACAGACAAAGTAGTAGTTGATCCAATGGATAACAGGAAATGCAACAGATGTTACTTTTAAATAGGAATCGTCTGTCTCTCTTCACACTCTGTCAACTCATGATCAGAAGAATAGACTTAAGGCACAAATGACAGAAAAATGAGATGAATGATATTATAAATCGTTTAGAAAATCAAGAACAGAGTTTTTCTTTTTGATTTATGTCAGCCACTGGGGGGGGGGGGGGTCACTGTTTTTTATTCGTGTGTTAAACCTCTCCCGACAGGTATTGCAAGCGTTATTGCAAAATTTTTTGTAAATGTCCTCTTTCTTCACACACAGTCTTAGGTATTGCTGTAATGATTGTACCTGTGCTTGTAGCTCTACTACTAATCGTTGTTTTTCAATCTCTTTCATTCTATTTTTATCCCGACATTTTTTCGCTGATGCATTATTCTTCGCCCTTCGTTTCCTGTGTTTTTCAATTTCTTGTTGTTCTGGATTGGGTTCACACGTTTGACGTGTAGTTTGTTCTGCAGTTTCTGATACATTATCAGAATTTCCACGATGGCCTGCGCTATTCGTGTCCTCCTGTGAATTGTGCGATGCTTTGTGACACAAACCTATCGAGCTACTTGGAAGCGAAGAGCTTGGAGGACATTCAAAATTAGGCTGCGCTTCAGAAACATTATTACAGTCGGAACCACTGATGTGAGGAGGGTTACTGTAGGGATGAGGAAATGCGAAACAAAGCGGCACAGCAAGGCTTTCTCTTGATCTTGAAGAGGCCCGAGTAAAAGCATTTGTTGTGATTTCACTGGAGATCACAGTTGATTCAGGTTGACGATACGAATTTCTAAATTCATTCAATTTTCTCCAATATGGAGATGATGAGGATTCACCTCTTGCACATCTTTCTCTTCCAGATTTCATTATGGAAGGAGATGATGCCTCTCTATTTCTCAATGATTCTCCACTTGAACATCTTTCGCTGTGAGATTTCATTCTGAAAGGATAAGATAATAATTCTCCATTTCTTAATGATTCACCGCTTGAACATCTTTCTCTTAGAGATTCTCTTGCGAAAGGAGTAGCTAATGACTCTACATTGCTAAATAATGTACTGCAACATATTTCGCTTCGAGGTTTCATTATGAAAGAAAGAGATGTTGACTCCTCATCTCTTAATGATTCACCACTAGAAGTTCTTTTCTTTATATTGTCTAACTTCATTTGGGAACCCACTTTGTAATCGATTTCCCTGCTCATATTTGTTATCGTGCTCTCTTTTATTCCATTTTTTAAAAGGCTCAGTAAGGGGTGGGGAGAGATAACCATTGCTTGATATTTCATCGAAGGAGCAGCATTTACTATTAGGATTTTCCTCACAGAGACAGAGTGGATTGTTGATCATATATGTTTGTAAATCAAAATTTTTTGTTACGTCTTCTTTACGCATTTCAGATAGTGATGCAGTGTTCATCCCCCCAGGGTGTGCAGAGATCGAATGTCTTAAATTCAAAAAATAATCAAAGAAACTGTTCTCCTCTCTTACAAAGTTAGGAAAGAGGAGCATTGTTGAAAGGTTGGAAGAGACAGTCTGTCGAGACAAATCAATCGGTTGATTCTCAGTCTCTCTTTGCTTTTCTTCTATATTCTTATGAAAAACTTCTTTTTCAGGAGGCATCCTTTTCCTTATAAGTAAGCAAATTCCAAAAAAATCTGCAAAGGAAAAAAAATGTTATTGCGAAAACGGACATTGATTAATCAGATGAAAGCATTAATACAGACACACACGAATACAGAATTAAAAGTTTTTGGTAGGTTTAATTTTTCATTTCCATTAGCGCAAAGATCCATTATGAATTTGTGAGGTTTGCTTTTTTTTACAACGTTTTTCTGAATTTCACTTAGTGTGTGTGAGAGTGTGTGTGTCATCAAATTTTCGATCGTTAATTTAACCAACTTCCCATCAAGCTAGAGCTTTGAAATTTTGGGAATCGTTCGTACTGGCCTAACAATGCAATATTTAGACGTTTGCGAGAAGTTTTAACTAATATTTCAATAATTTTAATAAGTCAAAATATTCTTTCCTCTCGGCGCTTTTAGGAGGAAGGAACGTGACTTTATATTGGGGTGCATAACCCTCACGGGCTTTAATCCCCAGTTTTAATTAATTAGTTGGAGGTGAGACAGAACTTTGGTTTTCAGCTTGCCCAGAAGTTAATTCAAAAATTGAAAAAATAATGAATTGCCAGAGTAAAAAAGTTAAACGAGCAATGCTTAGTTATTAATTTTACAATTAACATTAAAAGTTATAATAACTATGAATCAGTAAAATTTTAAAAATTTAAAAATTAAATTTAAATTTAAGTTATTAGATATTAGAATCTGAGAAGTCCATTTTATTTGCAGAATGGACATTAAGGTATAGTCAGAGTGCTGACGACGAGAAAGAGAAGATTCTTGAAGGTGGTTCCTTTTTATCTTAAAAGTTTTAAATTTTTAAATAAATGCTATTGATTATTATTACTGTTAAGTGAGGCTAATACTAGTGGCGTTGGTAGAAGTATCTTGACTTATTCCTCATGTCTGGTTAAGAAGAAATTGAAGTCGGTTCTTGAATGTGGAGAGGGAGCGTTTCTATTGGATGCTGGGTGCGCTCCTATTGGCTTTTGATGATGCTTGTCATTTTGAAGTAGATTTTGGCAGGAAACGGTGTAGAAAAATGATGATGATGAGAAATTGAGAATTAATCAAGTAGTATTTCACGTGGTCTGTGCAGAAGTTGTTTATTATTGATTGGAGTATATTTCTCTATTGCCTGAATAGTTCTGTTGGTGGAGATATCGATTTTATTGTAGAAGTTTTTCGCTAGTTTCTGGATGAATTGCTTGATGGTTGGGAAATTTAATGAATTTCTGATATCAGCAGTGCGTATGTACCAGTGTGCTTTTACTATAGTTCGTAGGATGCTGGATTGAGAGCTTTCTAGGATATCCATAGTAGTAGGTGCACAGTGGGCCCAGACAGGGGAGGCGTAAGTCAGGATAGGTCTAAGCATCAGTGCATAGATAAGCATCTTGTTGGTTCTATTTAATGTAGAGTCTCTCGCGAGAAGGGGAAAAATTTTACTGACTGCTGCTTTATATTGCTGCTTAATTAGTATTACGTGTTGTTTGAAAGTGAGTTTCTTATCTAACGTAACACCGAGATATTTTGTGGACCCGGACCAGGGGATTTTGTTATTGTTTAGATATATGTCAGGTTCAATGTTTCTATTATTTTTATTAAAGAAGACGGCCTCTGGGAAACATTCAGGGCTATTTTCCAAGTTGAGTACCATACTTCTAAGTCTTTGAGGTGGTTGTTTAGTGCTTGGCCTATGTTTTTCGGGAAGTAGTGACGTGCTAGTATCGCAGTGTCATCTGCGTACACGCAGAGAGTTGTGTCTGGATGTTTTGGGATGTCGTTCACGAAGTAGTTGAAGAGGGTCGGAGATAAAATTCCTCCTTGCGGGACTCCTGCTGCGATATTTCTTGGTGAAGAGTAGGTTCCATTGATGATGACAGAGAATTTTCGATTTTCTAAATAAGATTTGATAATTTTGATTAGATGAGGGGGTGTATTAATTTTTATTAGTTTATAAAGTAGACCAGTATGCCAGACCCGGTCGAATGCTTTCTGAATATCAAGGAAAACTGCACCTGTGAGTTGTCCTTTGTAGAACCCAGTTTTAACTAGTTCCACCACTCTGAGTAGTTGGTGTGATGTGGAGAGCTCTGGAACGAATCCATCTTGTTCATAGATCAGGATGTCATTTTCACTATTGAATTTGCTCAGTCTATTGTGGATAATTTTTTCTGCGATTTTGCTTAATACTGAGAGGAGGGATATAGGTCTGTAATTTTCAGGTTTAGTTGGATCTTTTCCAGGTTTCCGGATCGGTATGATTGTGGTAGTTTTCCAGGAATCCGGAAAGTGACCGATGTCAAGCATATTTTGGATGATATTTCTGAGTTGGTAGATGCAGAGATATGGAAGATTTTTAATGATTTTGTTTGTGATACCATCCTTACCTGGTGCTTTATTAATTTTTAGGATTTTGATGTAATTTGCGATTTCTGAAGCAAGTGGTGGAGTGGGTGGGGGGGAGTTTTCGAAGTTTTCTTTATTCATGAAGAATTCGTGAACGACGTGTTTCACTGTGCTATCATGTGTTGGTGAATTTAGGTTGTTTAGTTTAAACTGACTCTGAAGTGAGTCAGCGAGTGTTTCAGATTTGTCTGCGTCACTCAGGGCGATACCAGTTGGGCCGCTTAGGGCGGAAACAGGGGGTCTTCTCTTTCTGAGTGCTTTTGACATATTCCATAGAGTGCCGTTTTCAGCATTCAGGTTTTCAAGAGTTTCTTCCCAATCTTTTTGTTTGTGTAAGTGCACTTTACGCCTTATTTCGTTTTGAATACTGTTTAAATTTTGTTTATCAGCAGGGAATCTTGTGAACTGCCAAAGTTTTTTGGCTTTGTTCCTTTCTCGAAAAAGGTTTCTAAGCTCTCTGCCGATAAATGTCTGTTTGTTTGTCTGGATTGGTTTTGAGGCGTTTTGATGTGCACTTAAAATGTTGTGTGTTAGTTTGGCTACTTCAATTTCAATATCCTCTCCTCTGTGCGCTTTGGGGAGTGTAAAAGTGTTGATGGTTGTGTCAAGGAGTGTTTTTCTAAACAATTCCCAGTTGGTGTGGAGCTTCGGCGAAGGAAGCTTAAACTTCTCTTGAGAAGTAAAGTGAATGAGAACTGGGTTGTGATCGCTACTTAACTCCGGTAGCGAGTGTATCTGGAAGGGCCAATCAAAGTTCGCCGTAAGAGCAATGTCGATGGTGGAGGCGGAGTTATGTCCGAATCGTGTTGGAGTGGGAGGGGCTAAGATATCTATGCCGTTCTGATCGGCAAAGTTTTTAAGTGCATTACCTCTCGATGAGTTGTATGTGCAGCCCCAGGTAGTATGCTTAGCATTTAAATCTCCGCATATTAGTGAAGTCGGCCCTAGATTTAGAATAGTATTTATGTCTGTTGGAACGTGAGTGACTCTGACAGATGGGGGTATATACATCGAGGTAATGAGTATTGGGTTTCCATCTGTTGGGGTGAGTGCAACGATAGTTGCCTCTGCACCGTTTAATGTGGGTGTTGGGATATTGTAGTGTGGGAGAGGTTTCTTAATAAGAATTGCAGTTCCGCCATACGAGCGATTGTTTGTGGTGGGTCTGTCATTTCTATATGTGGTGTAGTTTGGAATTGAAAATTTCATTCCTGGTCCGAGATGTGTTTCTTGGATTAGTATTAAGTCAGGGTTGTGCTTATCTATGAAGTTCCTTAATTCTACTTCGTGGAACTTTACACCTTGGGCATTCCAAAACACCAGTTTGAGTCCGAGAAGGGTGAATTTTAATTATTGGAAGTGGGTGGTGTCGCGACTACACCCGATATGAAAATGTTGAGCTTGTCGAAGTCGCTGGTGACTTTCGACATGTTGTTTAGGGCTTCGAATATTTTCGGGAATTTATTAAATAGGTTTTGTAGCTCTGCAATGGCTGTAATGAAATTAAAGTTTCCTGGTTGTGGGGTGGTAATAGGGGCAGTAGCCGGTTCAAACTGGTGTTTGGCTTCGGCTGACATTTGGGCTATTTGTGGCGCCATCTCTTGGGTGATTTCGTTAGTGCAAATGTTCGCAAAAGTAACACCTGCAGTTACGGGTCGGGTGGAAAGGAGGTTCCTGTTTTCCGTTTTCTGAGTAGACTGACCTTTTGCTGGTTTCTTTTTAGGGAACAGCGGACATCCCTGCCAAGAGGCCATATGGTTAGAGTTGCAATTAATGCATAGTGGGTTTTCTAACCTTTCTTTAATAGTGCATTCCCCAGTGCGGTGGTTTTCACCGCACTTGAGGCATCTGGCATTCATTCTGCAATTATGTGAAGAATGGTGGAAATAATTGCAGTTGTAACACTGCGTAGTTCCTTGCTTCTTTTTAAAAGGTACTATCTTGACAATGATGTGCATGATGGATTGTACTTTATAGATTTCCAGGGCGTCATCTCCCCTACGGATTTCTACCATGAAAATGGGGAGTGGGAATTTTGTTTTTAATTGCTTGAGTAGAACGACCTTCTCTACCTTGATGCCTTTAGAGATAAGGTCTTCTTTGATGTCCTCCACATCAGCGTGCACTGGAAGTCCTTTTACACAAATTTTCAAAGGACGATTATTTAGGGGTTGAATCACGTAGTATTCAGCGTTTAAATTGGTCAGGAGAGTGGTAATTCCACGGTGATCATCTTCTGAGTTGGGTGAGACTTTAATATACTGTCCCGATAGCTTGCAGGCTGAATTCGGGAATTCCCTGTTTATGGCCTGGATGATGATGTTGTAGTTCTGGGTAAGCCTAAGCATTACCGGTTGAATCTTTGGAGGTGTGGGGGGGGATGTCAGCGTCCGCCATATTGGGATCAATTGCCCCCAACGCATTGAAGCTATTGCTCGTGGTTAAGTTTACATTATTTTCATTAGTGACTGCCTTTTTTGCAGTTTTTGTAGGTTTTTGAAAACAATTTGCGTCAATAACGCGTTGAGCTTTGGGAGCTCTAGTTTGGCTAACTGCAGGTGATGCGGCTTTGTTTTCAGTTAAACTGCATGACTCAGCCATGCGTTTCCTAAGATTTTTAATAGTAGATTTGCTATGATGTTTCTGGCAATTCTTTAAAGGGCAAGGAGAAATAAAGTTCATCTCACCTAGAATTTTGTCCAGTTCCGCTTGGCAGGTTTTCTTTTGCTGATACAAGTCCTCTAGTAGTGGTTGGGATCTGACTTCTGGGTCCTCTTCTTCTATGTCTATGAGTCCGTTTAGGTGCTCGATTCTTTGTCTGATAATTTTTTCTTGCTTCGCAAGGATGGCGTGAGTGTAGCAAATTTCCTTTGCTGTTGGTGGTTGGTCGTTGCTCTCCAGAGTCACCGTTCCGGTGTCCATCGCATCGTTCGGCGCCTGGGCGCCCACGTTAGGCTTAGAAAGCTCCATAATTTCGTGCGTCTGTCCTCCTTGAAGTCCAAACGTCGAATCGGCCGGCGCTTTTAGGATTGAGGAACAAATTTCTTTCCCCCTCTGGGAGCACCGAGCACTCCCCACGCCGCATGAGGTATCGTAAACCTTTTGTACTCACAAAGGGGAGATACTATCTCCGAGAGAGTAAGGGTTGCTGACTTTTAGTCAGTAATCATTCGCAAGAAAGAAAGTTTCCAATATTTGGCACCATGTCTTATCACATGCAAGTCACGTGGCATGCCAGTCGATATGCCAGTCCAAGAAATCATCAACGATCTTGCAATCAAGAACTTCAAAATTAATGAATGCTTTGCTATGCTCAACAAACGCTCCGGCCTCCCAATGCCTCTCTTCTTGGTTTCTCTCCCGAAATCAGAAGAAAGTAAGAATATCTACAATGTTACCGAAATCTGTTAAATAAAAATTAAAGTTGAAGCCTGCAAAAAGAAAATAGGCCCACCTCAATGCTACAGATGTCAAGGATTTTTCCATAACTCCTTACATTGCTACCGACCCCCCAAGTGCCTCAAATGCGCAGGAGAACACCTAACAAAACAATGCATGAAACCTTCAGACCAACCTCCAAAGTGCTGCCACTGTGAAGGTGATCATCCAGCAAATTTCCTTGGGTGCCCTAAAATCCCGAAAAACAAACCCAAACCTGCTGAAAAAGTGACCACTGAAACTACTATACCACCACCCATTACAGCTCCCCCAACCATCAATATTTGGGAAGAACGTATCAAACAACAAGCTGCTCTCCTTCAAGCACAGCAAATCCAGACTTCCACTCCAGCGCCAATGATTCCACTCCCCATCACTCCACCCACTCCAATCATCCCTACCTCATAAATCTCCATGCTCTCAGATCAACTCAAAACACCGCAAGTCCAAGATATGCTCTTCACCCTAAAATCATTCATTCAAATTTCAAATTCTAACCTGACAAAAGCAGATAAATTCATGGCTTGTGTCAACATCCTTGGCATTGACTTTACATTTTAATGATTAGATGGAACAACAATTTTAATAACCTACATATTATCTCCTGGAATGCTGACGGGCTGCATGCCCGTATCCCGGAACTTGAAAATACGCACCTCATACGCACCAATAACCCAGACATCCTTTGCTTACAAGAGACTTTTCTCCGACCCTGCAACTCTCTCAACTTTCCTAACTATAAAACCCACCTCTCCGATCGGCTCACCCACAAAGGTGGGGGAACCGCTATCATCATCAAAAGATCCATCAACCATCACAGAATCCAAATCCAAACCAACTCCTTCGAACAAACTACCATCAACATTGACTTAGAAAACAACTCCTTCCTTACAATCTGCTCCATTTACAGACCACCCACTAAAAACTCCCCAACCAACTTCATCCCTGAACTGAGAAATATCTTCCACAATAGACTAAATTGTCTCGTCATCGGCGACTTCAACTCAAAGCATCATTCCTGGAGCCCAACTTCCAATGACAACATTGCCGGCAGACAACTCTTCAACTTCCTCAATAAATCCAAAATAAAAATCTTTGCACCCACTTCTCCTACCTGGATTGCTTCCTGTATTAATTTCAAGCATGCAACTCTCGACTTCTGCCTCTCCTCTGGCGCAGAAAACAATTCAGTTGAAATCAAACCTGGTCTTTCCAGTGACCACGAACCAGTCCATTTCAATATCGACATCTGCAAATTCACCTACCCATCTCCCAATACTTATCAATTCACCAACTGGAAAGCATATCAACAAATTCTTCACCACACCATCCCTGGAAATCCTCCTCTTCACTCCACCCAAGATATTGATAACTCCATCACTACCCTCAACACTGCAATCAACTCAGCTATCAACCAAGCTAGTAGATTTAAGGTCATCCACTCCTCTCCCTCTACCATCCCCCCTGCACTTAAAAAGAAAATCACTGAGAAAAACAGACAAAGCAAACTATGGCAAGAAACAAGATATCCACCCCACAAATATCTCCTCAACGAAAGGCAACGAGAAATTAAAAAAGAACTCCTTCAACATAAAAATAACTTCATCAACAACCAACTCCAAACTACTACAATCGAAGATGATTCCACTCATGTACAACTTCTCTCCTACCATCATCCCTCCACTCAACAGCAATCAAGGCCCTATCTACAACAACCTTGAAAAAGCCAACCTCTTCGCACTCTCCCTTGAAAAATCCTTCTAAGTTAATGAAGAACCTGAAGACGAAAATCATATTCAAATTGTTGAAGAAACTCTCACAAATTATCTTAATTCACCTCCAAACAATAACATCTCTCCCCTCATTTCCCCTTCTGAAGTGATGGAAATCATATCCAAACTCAACTGCAAAAAAGCTCTTGGATCTGATAAAATTCGCAACTTCGCCATCAAATCTCTACCAATCAATGCCATCACTAATCTTACTAAAATTTTTAATAAATGCCTCATCCATAACTACTTTCCTGGGTCCTGGAAGCACGCAATCATAACCATGATCCCGAAGCCCAACAAAAATCACCAAGATCCTCAAAACTATAGACCAATCAGTCTCATCTCATGCATAGGAAAAATTTTCGAAAAAATCCTACTTAAAAGAATTCAATCCTTCAATGATCAAAATAACATTAACCCCCTGCATCAACATGGGTTCAGAGCAGAGACTTCAACCTGCCATCAACTTCTTCGTGTTACCAAAACTTCATTAAATCTAACCTTCAAAACCGAACCTCCACCGGTGGACTCTTCCTCGACGTCCAGAAGGCGTTTGACCGCATCTGGCACGAAGGACTTGTTTTCCGATTAATAAAACTTAACTTCCCTGACTAAATTATTCGTATCATCCATAGTTACATTACCAATAGAACCTTTCAAGTTAAACTCCACCCAAACCTCTCCAATATCCATAAAATCTCTGCAGGTACTCCGCAAGGAAGTATTTTATCAGCAATATTATTCCAAATCTACATCTATGACTTCCCTACCTCTCCACACGTTGAAATCTGTCTCTTTGCCGATGACGCTGCAATTCTCACAAGCAACAAAATAATCTCCGAAATCTACTACATCCTGCAAGACTACATCAACGCCCTCGACGATTGGCTCTCCCTCTGGAGAATTGCCATCAATGCGGACAAATCAAACGCCGTCCTCTTCACTAAAAGTCAAGCTCAATTCCCCCTTCCAATAAACTTTTTTGACAGTTATATCGAATGGACGGACAACACCATGTATCTTGGCCTCCACCTTGATTGCAAACTTACCTACCGCGATCATATTAAACTTATCTCTGAAAAAGCCTCCAAAAAATTCTACGCTTTGCAACCACTCCTTGGCAAAAAATCAAAACTTTCTCTCCATAACAAGATTCTTGTTTACAAAACCTATATTCTCCCGACCATCACCTATGCATGTCAAATCTGGGGATCCACTGCACTTTCCAACCGCCTTAAAATTCAGCGCACACAAAACCTCTTCCTCCGTACAATTGCACAAGCCCCCAGGTATATGGCAATCCGTTACCACCACAAAGAACTTCAAATCCCATCCATTGCAAAAATGATCTCAAATTTATCTTCAACTTTCTACAATACAATCCCAAACCATTATAATTATACAATCAACTCCCAACAAAACTACCTCGATCAAAAAAAACACCTCGCTCAATTTGTTTCCACACTTGCAGCTCCCTTTTAAACAAG
>BMAW01006772.1:0-23732 GCA_019974015.1 Nephila pilipes
TCGCTTTCTTTTCTTCTGTAACTTCTGATAAGCAGTTTTTTACTGTTTTCTTCCAATATCTATCAAAAAAAGGAAAACAGAAAAATTAGAAATAAAAAAAAGGTAGAAATATTTATTATAAGAACTATCACGTAAAATACGTTTTCTTAAATACTCTCAGAAAGTCACTGTTTGAAATATTTCAGGTTACTTCTGAAACACTTATTATATTTTAAGTCATTACTGTGAAAATAATGAATTATTTGATCTATACTGTAAATAGTTCAAGTAGGAGGTGTGTGTGTAGTTTTCTCAAATCCGGTTTATTAAAATAACTGAATCGAATTTAAAGTCTGTATTTAAGACATAATGAACTAATGGAGCATTTTTCCATTTTTCGTACAGCCAAAATCTGAAGATAACATTTTTTTTCCATTTTAGAACGTCTTGTATATTTTTATTTCACTTCAAATCTCAATGATATTTTGAGTTCAGTGGTACTCCATCAATGATTTCTGGAAAAAATATTTTTAACCTATCAAATTTCTCACCATCGTAACAAAACAATAATAATTACTTAAATATTTATCCCTATCAAAATATGACAACGGAATATTGGTAAGTTTTTAATTTTAAATGTAATAAGGAATACGATATTTCACTTTAAAATAAAAAATTTAGATCCTTTCCGTTTTTGATTGAGTTTTTGATTGAGCAATGATTTTTCAGGTAATGTAACAAAGCCAAAAGTATATAATTTAGTAATAACGCATTTTTTAAAAACAAAAATGAATTAATTAAAGATGGGTTTAAATACAAGAAAGAGAGAACATTGTTGAAAAATAAAAACTAGTAATTTCTAGAAAAAGGAAAGTTCCTGATTAACTCAAAAACTGTAAGGATATAAATGTAAAAGAAGAAAAAATAAGAACTCGAAAACAGAATCTAAGGCTTGAATTAGATGGTGGGTACGTAAGTCATTATATTAAACATGGCGTGTTCCGAAATTTCAATAAAGAGTAGAACGCCTGAGCTGTATAATATAAGAAGTTCTTAGAATATTTTGAAAGGGTTTAGTTTTTGATCTGAGGAATGAATAGTGAAGTGTGAAACATAAGGATTATTAATAGATATCCTTTTGTAAGAATTATGAGTGTTCTGCTGAAAACATTGTTCGATAATAGGAAGTTCTATTGCTTATTGAGTGTTTCTTGATGAAATTACTCTTCCAAGAATAGAATGTTAACTCTGCCATAAAGAACAAAAACATTTAAAGAATATAATGCTTCTAAAAACTCCGTGAAGAATGTAAATAGCCGAAAAAAAATGTAAACCGTAACTCCATATGTAGTAATATGTGCTAATACTATGCGCAGTAAAAATTAATTCTTTATCCATCACTTCAAAATTTAATCTCAACACTTCTAATGTAAATATTTTAAGAAATCCTTTTCATGTGCTAACCATTTTCCCTCAAATTTTCTATAAACCTAATATCGTGCGTCTGGACCATTCTATTATTTTGAAATACCGTCTACAAAAAAACCCACATGCATTCTCTTCTTTTAGATAATACAGACTGAGATGAGAGATGATAGTTTATCTTAGCGATATCGGTTAAGGGAGTGATTTTTAATGTATAGACCACTTGTAGTAATATTCATTCATATTGGTCAACGTTAATAACCAAAAACCATGTCTAAGTAAAGAATAAGATTTGTGTTATAATTACAAATACTCTGTTACATTTTTACGAACTGTAAGAAATATATTATACTGGTCTCAAGTAGGGTTTCACATTTTTGTTTTGTTTAAAACTGAGATTTGAGTTGGATGAAATAAAGAAACGATTACTTATGAATCTGGAATTCCAACCATTTCCTAGTATGTTTATGAATCTGGAAGTGGAAGTAAGAGTAGAAATGAAGTTAAGTGTACAGTGAATTTTCATTTATTCGCATAGAAATATAGAATTAAAGACATACATTGTGACGTTGGGCTACAAGCGGTTTTCTCTTCACTAACCTTGGGGACTTTTAATTAAGATTTATTGGTTTTTACTAAGCAACCTTTGCCCAACCAAAAATGAAACGTGATTATGTAATGCGAAAGCTGGTAGAAATGAAGTGAAGCAGGAGAGTTAGGAAATATATAAACTCAGACTGAGAGTCGCGTTAGAAAGGTAGAGGTTGAGTTATTCTAATGTTCAGCAATTGTTCCATAGTCGGAGTTTAAGTTGAGACGAGAATTGTTACAAGTTATCGGCTGATTAATGTGTACTTGAAGTCAAGGAAGGCTTAGTGGTAAGAGTCAGATTATTATAGGTAGATCAAGTTAGAATATTTAAGGCATTGTACGGGAGATCATTTATAATTGTTGCTATATTAGGATGCAACTAATAAATACTGTAGCTATTGTTCTAACGTCTCTTTGATCGATTCAATGACTTTTAGTGTTGATAAATTGAGTTTAGCTATGGCACAAGAGGGAAACAGGAATGATCTGACATCACAACATTTAATCAGGTGCCTGGCAATTTTGATTATTTCGCTTATTTTTACATTAGCAAAACGCAGCATCTCTTGAAAAGTTTAATATGTAAAATGTTTTTGATTCCACACTGTTAAAATTTTTGATTTCAACATATCTGTTGTAAATTCATGGCAGATATTTACTGAAGAATTTGACAAATTATCTTCATTTTACAAACCAATCAGTTCAAGCTGCACTGACTAATATCGAGTTTCATAAAATCAATCGAATGCTATATGCAGCATTGAGAAGTATTTAATTATTCGTGAGAAAAAACAATTGATTCAAATGGAACATTTGATAACATATCACGAGGTAAAAAAAAATTAAAAAAACGCACAGTGTATTTTGTGGGTAACATTTGTGGGTATAAATTATTTCTCAAAAATTTAAGATTTTGAAATGGAAAATTTTTATTTGAGGGCAATTTGTTTTTTATTAATTTGATAAGAAATCTAATCTAACATAGGTTTATTTTTTAAAAAAATTAATCAACTTTAAAATGTTCAGAGAAATTAAGACGGAAACTACAAGCATTTTACGTAAAACAGAACAAAACTACAGTGATGAATAATGCATGGTCATTTTTGTAACTATCCGTTTGAAAATCCATTTAGAGAGTATAATATTAGTGTGTATAAAGTATAGTAATATTTACATTTAATTAACATTTTAATGAATATTACTCATTTCAATAAATTAATTAAAAGCAACAGGGTCAACATAAATAAATTTTATCTGATAATATGAAATATGCTTGCTTCATTTTGAACGTAATTTAATAACATTTTTCGTAAAGTGCTAATCATACAAGAGGAAAATTTAAAATTGAAATTTCAGTAATCTCGTACTCATGAATCATTAAAATCTCCAAGATTCTTATTAAAGGATCTCACTAATAGTCTCAACTTCTTTCCATAAACTGTGTATAAAATGAATTTTACCTAAATGGTACTCCATTAAATGATTAGTTCGTCCCTCAAAATAGTTATCACTTAAAAATTATTTCAATAGATTAAATTTGAGGGATGAAACGAAGTAATTTTTACATCAATATTAATAACTATCGCTCGATTATAATTTGCTTCACATATATGTTATGGATGCAAAAAAGACACTCAAAATCGGTAAGCAAAATATTGAATGAATAAGATATTTGAATATTAAGAGTATGCGGCACTTTTGGTTTTAAATGAATTAAATGGTTTTGAAACAAAATAATAATATCTACATGGTAGTTTTATTGTTCATATAAGGAAATAAATTGCAATAAATGATGCATTAATATATCAAAATCCTATACAATTCTCGTTCTAGATTTTTATATTTGAAACATACATATATAAAAATTACGTATATAAGTGTATATATGTTAGGTAATTAACTTACATTTGTTCATACGTTAATTAACACTTGTAATGTACAGTATTATTAATTTATTATGAGAATGGATATGTAGAAATATTCAAAAAATCTTGAAGACTTAATATAATATTCATAAAACACATAATTCTCCTGCGGAATTTATTATATTTTCATAATACTTCAATTATTTAACTACGATTATTTGTAAAAATATACATCGTATAATATCATAACAAAATTAGGAATACTAGTATATTCAATAATAAGATTTATTAAAATTAATACTCTTTTGGCTAAATTTTATTAGGAGCAAATGTTTTCAATATAAGGATAAACCTTTGAAAATTATAGCAGAAACACCTTTTATATTTCAGTTTTTGTCAATGAAGTATTTCACTTTGATTACACAAAGAGAAATATTTACGTAACAATTTTATTGTAAAATGTATTTAATGTTATTTTCTTAAACGTGTAAATTTTCTTTTTGGAGGATATTCCTTTTATCCTTTTACAGAATGTTATGTTTATATTAAGCTCTATTCCTAAATACGGAGAGTCCTTATAATCCTTTTTCAAAGTTCTTTCAAATTCTCTCTCAAAACTGAGAGATTTAATATAAATATAATTTATTTATTATCAATTTTAAGTGCTTAAATAATAATATTGCTGGTGTTAAAAGACTCAGATAGCGAATTTATCTTAGGAAATAAGACTGTAAATTATTTATTTCCTTGTACACTTTTAAACAGAAACATATGAAGGAATTATGTTTATAATGTTGTTCATAATTCAAATTCCTTGACGCATGTGGCTAATCATCAAGTTATTAATAATAAAGAATACAAAAAATTTTCATCAAACCTTTCTACAGATACATTTAATTCAGTCTTTATAGCATAAATTATTTTCTTTATTATTGCACCTTAAAACGGAAAAATACAAAGGAGTTATGTTTTAAAAGATGGTCATGAACTACAATTTTAGACTTGATTCTATATCAAGTAATTTACTGAATGAAATAGACTTTTTTTAAATTTTTGAACTTCTCTGGACTAACACTTTTTCACCTTCATTTTATTCAATTCATCAATTCATTTTTTTTCTTTTACTGATAGTCGATAACAAAACCGTAGTAGATATAAATAAAGAAAAAAATTAAACTTTATTTATGAAAAAAAATAACTGAACAAATAAGATTTTCCTACTTCATGCTGGGCTCAAGCTGTTACATTGAATATTGATTCCTCAATCCTATCCAATGAGGTGTTGAAAAAATCTAACTTATGGTTAAAGAAAATAGAGAAAAGTGAAGGGAATTCTTAAGAGATTTTGAAGTTAATATCTACTATCTAAGAACTACCATAAGTTAATATTGTATTTTACATCATGAAAATAATGGAACCAAATTTAACTAGTTATTGTATTTAGTCTCTTACTGATGTTATTTTACAAAGTACGAATTCCATTTACAGCACAACTTACCAAAATTAATTTTGAACATTAAGTAGAAGTATGAAGGGAATTTATACCTCCGTATGTGCATAAGATAACAGGGAGCCATTTTTCAATCAAAAAATAAAAGGAAAAACGACATTTTGTGAATAAAATTTGTATATTTATATGTTCCTAAAAATCAATGAGTGAATATGAAAAGTTACAACTCCTAACTCTTATGATTTTCCTCAGATTGATTGGTAATGAATTTAAAAGCAAAAACTGTGACTCCTTTTTATAAATCAAAGTATTATCTTATCTATTATTTATTTAACTATATTTTAACGAAAAATAACTTTTAGCCATACTCTTATCTACAACAAAAGAAATGAAACTACTGCTATCTTTATATACCTCCCAGATATCTACGAAACAAGTAAATCTATTAAAAAATTATTACTCATAAATCTACTAAAGATTATGTTGAAAACAGGTACCTTTTAAGCAATAGAACTCAATTTTTAAACAGAAATAATATTTTATAGATTAAGTTAGGGACAAATGTAGAATATAACAACATTCGAAAATAATATTTTTAAGGTCTGTATGACCTTCGCTGTCTTGATTATTCGTCTCAATTTGCTTTTTTGTATATTAAATCAAGATAAATCAGCTTTGAAATAACTTTTATAATGCGTGAAAAGAAACCTCAAGTTCTTATGTAAAAGAGAAAAGTTTATTTTAAGCCAAAGAGTTTATAATTGACACATTAATTTTGTGGAGATTTGGTGGTTTATAGGTATGGAAATTCGTAGCTAATCGAATCTTTTTTTAGGTTCAATTCTAAGACACAAAAATATAATATTGGTGAGAGGAAGGGAATGGTTTTCGGCTATAAAAGTAAGTTTTTAGTTTCATTACGATTAAAATGGAAGAGATTATCAAAATTGTAGTGAAAAACTAATCGAGCTGGCATAAATCACTCTGATTAAATAAGAACTACTTTTATAAATCTTGAAATATTTTTCCATGATGGTAAGACTAAACTAAAAAAAAAGTTTTCTTCTTCCTTTCTTGCAACAGCTTATAAACAGAAACGCGGATAAGAAAGTATTTAAATTATTCATTCACTGACAGCTATGTAAAATACTTATTTACCAAACAGTATTTAAGGTATTGTGTACAAATTTATCATTAATAAAAAAGAAAGGAGAGATATGTATCATATGGAACGAAACAAAACTGCATTAGTAGAGATAGGTGTTGTCAATCTCTATATTATTCAAATCGTAGTATTTATAAGTCATTTAAGTATGTATTCAGAAGAAGGAAAGAAAGGGAGCATTGCCAATACTTCGTGCGTAAATATCGGAAAACATGGATTAAAAAAATTATTTTCCAGGTAAGTTAAAAGAAAAAAAAGCTAACGATGTATGCTATTTTTGATCTAATGAAACAAACTTCTTAAAACCAGAAATCATTGGTATTCTATTAACAAAAGCCGAATTTCAAATAGACTTTGAGACTCCTCAGTATTTAAAGTAAAAGTAAATTAATTGTTTCTGACTAAAATAAAATATTGCTCAATGTTACAATTAAGTAACATTTCACTTATATTATCACTGGACTTCCTCAAAGAGAGAATAATAAAGAGATCAATCAAACACTAATATCTGAAAAAGTCTGTGAGAATCTGTAAGAAAGCACAGTATAATGTTTAAACAACATGAAAGCCTTAGTTTTTGAATGAAAATAATTTTAAATTTGTTTCGGAATTACCATTACAAGAAGACCGTGATCTAATTGCATCGGATGATATGAAAAATAGTGTAACTCGTAAAAGCACATAAATGTTTACTGTTGGATCTCATCATAAGAAATGCAGTATAATATTCATAATTCTAAGTCCTTTCAGGGGAATAAACACAATAAGAGACATAATAGTTTAAATATATGCATTATATAACTTTTTTTCCCAACAGTCCAGATTTGTCACAAGATTCATGTTTTGGTACACACGCATTTGCAGGGAACGGGAAGTATTTCATGGGTGCAATTAAAAAAGCAATTAGTAAGTCATTTAAATATTTGTTAGTAAATGTTCACTCAAGATCACCAGAAGAACACCGTCTCTGGCAACCTCTATTTTGCGATCATAGAATGATTAATTGGGTTTTGTTCTAAAACAACAATTAATTGCGTCAATCAACAAATACATTTAGTACGTACGTTAATTACTACAAGTCACTCTCAATGAAAAACTAGACAAAATATTAATTCAAGTAAGACAATAAAAACTGTGTGAAATGTAACAAAATTAATTATCTGGAAACATACCGACGAATATAGTAAAAATAATTTTGTATTTGCAAAAATGTAATATGATTGGTAGCTGATAGAATTGTTCCTATTTCTCGCAAATATACCAATCTTTGTTTACTACCAATTTACAGCTCAGTTGTGTTTCTGTCCATGATCTTACCGGCTGTTTTCAGTATTTTAATTGTAAGTAATCACAAACACATATAACAAATATGTCTAAGAATGACTTTACAACCAATGAAGTCTGTTTCAGAACGTTTCCTGTTAAGAAAAATTGAAATCTTATTAGAGGGTAACATCTAGCGTTTATTGCTGGAAAAGAAAATGCCTGTAAGATAAACTGTTATCAGATTAAATGCCAAATTAATAGAACACGATGCAGCCTACTCCGCCTGTAAAAGTACTTCATATTTCTCCAGAACTGCTGACAAAATGAGAATTTCTAGAATAAAATATGCCGAAAATAATATCGATACTCCAAATGATCGCTAAATACACTTTATAACAAAAAAAGAACGACGCACCAAGAAGGATTTGTCCGGTGGGGATAAAAATTGGCGGATAGGAATATTAGGTACAAAATAAAAAATGATTAAATATTCAGAAAAATTCAAGGATTTATATCAGAGTTGCATAGTTACAAAGTAACGATCTCAATAAGGCGATGATCCACTTCTAGCCTAGATGCAAGCTGCCATACGACGTGGCACAGAATGATAAAGCTCCCAGATGGTCTCCTGTAGCATTCCTTGCCAAATATACTCCAACTGTCGGGCTATGTCATCAACATTCCCTGGTAGATGCAGGCCCCTTCACATCTTATTCCAGAAATGCTCGATTGGAGAGAGATCTGTTTAGCCAAGGAAGTGCTTGACAAGCTGTAAGGTAGTGCATAGCAACATGTGCTATATGTGGTCTGGTATTGTCTTGCTGAAAAATAAGGCTAGGGTACTGCAAAAGGAACAGTAGCAAAACAGGCCACAGAATGTCGTAATCGTACTGTAAGTGTGCGTGTGCCTCTAATGACGACCAAAGGAATCCAGTTATCAAGGGAAATAACACCCCAAACCATAACTCCTGGTTGAGGGCCTGTGGGGCGTGTAATAGTGAAAACAGGATCGGTATGTTTCCCTAGAAGTCTCCAGGCACGTCTTCAATGATCGTCAGGACACAGTTGGAAGCGTGATTCGTCGCTAAACAGTATACGTCGCCAGTCAGCATCATTGCATCCCGATTGAGCCAAGTAGCACTGTAATCTGGCTCGACAGTATGCAGGCGTGAGTGACAGGTAACGTAGTGGTCTGTGTGAGAATGGAATTTGTTCTATCAGCCGTCTGTGAATAGTCATGGTGGACACTCGTGTACGGGTCGCACGTCTGATGGTTGATAACGATGAATCAGGTGCTGAGATACCTAAGATATCTATATATTCATCCTGTTTTGCTCATTAACAACGTTGATGCTTTACAAATGTCGTTCTACGAAAAGCTCTTGACGACTTAAAAAGACTTATTTGTTTCAAAATCTTAAGCTATATTGAGAAATTGCTGAATGATTCCATTTAAAACATGCTGGTTTTTGACAATTACATTAAGGTAATTCAATGGCAGATTTACTGTAATTCCTCCCCATCAAAAATATGTCCTCAAATTTATTTATGATTTCTAGAAGTAAGAGGAATAAAAGTGCACTGGAACTGCAGGAAAAAAAACGGATAACTATGCATCTTCATACATGCTACGCTTTCTTCGTTGTATTCTTCAGCTTCTTAAAAAAGAAAATTGTGAAACCTTATTCTCATATCTTCTAATACACTTTAAATGCACACATATGTCATTTGAACATTTATCAAAAAAAGTTTATATCAACAAATAATTACTTCAGATATCTTAACATGGAAATTTCTATATTTCTTTGCAAACTTAGGAAATAAGGAAATAAATTTTCAAGAGTACATTTCAACTCAAATACGCATCGAATTTATTATGAATTCCGCAAGCATTCACAAATAAAAAAAAACTTTTGTTCTTATCTATTAAAATTATTTTACATTCTGAAAATATTTAAAATTCAATCCGAAAAATACTTCCTTAAGAATATTGGAAACAAATGTAAAGTAAGGGAGTGTTATGAAATATTAATCTTAACAAAATAATTTACCATTTTTCAATCATTATGTACTTTCATTACGTGGCATTTATTATTCAGCATCATTAAATGAATATCACGTATAATATAAGAAATTTGTTTGTTAAAGTGTTTAAGAAATATTCATGGTGATGGACTTTATTTTCAGTTTACTGTAATGAACCTTTTTCGGTTCCCTCTGAAATTTCGATTTATCCGATGACGTATGTCTTCTGACTAATATATTCAATTAGAATGTTTCTTTACTGCCCAGGCGTGGGGGATCGATGAATCGAAGAAAAAGAATCGATGCATTGTTAGAGGGAGAACAAAAACAAACCAATAAATCTTGAACAGAGTTAATTGGACAATCGTATTATCCCCCTACATTATTTCATCAACAATTATTTGAATAATTGATATACTTTTTAAGTATTTTCAGCTCTAATTGAAGGTCATATTTTCCTTTAAGTCCGCGTTGTAATTACAAAAATAAAATATAATTTTATTACTTTAATGTAATTAACAAAAATGTATAAATGTATGTCCAAACTTTAATCTTATTGCACTTTCAATACAAAAGAGGAAAGAAAAAAAATCTTTACAAATTACTTCTTCCATATTGACGTAAAAATTGTTATATCATTATTTAAAATGAACAAATGCATACATATACCTTAATTACGAATTGAGCTACATCTATTTGAAAGCAATTTTATACTAAACAAGCGTTTTTAAGTGTTTTCAGAACGTGTTCATTTGGATAACCTTATATAGAGGTATTCTTTATTTGAATCAAATTGATCCTGGAGATCATTCTTCGATCTGAGATATGATAATGGAAATTCCTTAAACTCAGAAGTTTGGCAAACTGTAAACTATACCTAACTCATGAATAATAAAATTCAAGAAAGCTTTAAGAAAATTGTGAAATTGTTGACATGATTTAGAATACCTTATTTTTCTGAAATTCGGTATTTGAATATTGCACGGTTAAATATTTTAACTTTATCAAGCTCTATTTTTTATGATATGCTTCTTTGTTGTTGTTTTTCTTTTTTAAAGTAACTTTTCAAAATGTTATCGATTACTAATCAAATTTCTTGCTAAAAATTTAACCACATTATGTATAACCTTTAAGATTGATTATTTCAACCATATTCTTACTATTAGGAACTGCAACATTCTGAGAGAAATTATATCTTAGCAGACTCTCACGCAAATACAAATTCTTCATAAATTTCATACATTAAAGGGATTTAATACCTTAAAAATCTATTTTTGTGAAGTTATCATTTAGAAATAATTTTTTAATTATCTTTAGATAGATGTATGATTATTATACTTATGAGATCTATAGCTTGGAAGAAGTGAAATTAAGAATGTAATTAATCAAGTTTGGGGCACGTTTATGCTCTCTTTCTTTAGAAATGTCAGTAATTTCAAGCTATTTTTTTCTCAGTAACTTTACGTTATATAAGTAGTCGAGAAAAGTGTTTTTGTTTTCATTATAGTCATAATTACTATAACTGAGCCCTTTGCAAAGTAAAGTCTAAAATTCATATGGCTTGAATCATTTAATTATTTGATTTCTTACAATCGGTTCTCAACAATTTAAGTTTGAGTTGTAGTCACCTCATTAAAGTATTGATGATAAGAATATAATAATACATAACATTATTTTTTTATTTTAATTTTCAGAGAACAATAATTATATTTAGATTAAAATGTATTCAATTTAATGGTTTATCATTTGGCTTCATTTTAAAATCTGAAAATAACAGTATTGCCCACTTCAATACATTATCATTTGTTTTCATTGTAATATTTAATTGCAATATTTAATAAGTTTTTTTTAAGAAAAATTAGGAGGCTGTATCTGTTCTTTGAAAACAAAATTATGCTTAAAACCATTTATAGAATGAACTGTTTTAAAAAAAACTTCGTAACTTAAGGGTTCTCTTTTTAGTTTTAGTAACTTTAATAAAGATAAATTTATTGTTGATAGCTTATGCATGCATGTGTATAATTTAGATTAAGACCATTAATATTAGTTTTTGTATTATTTATGCTTTCATTTAAGATATATTTTGATACAAGTGTAACATTTAATAATAAGTGAAAAACTATTAAATGATTTTATTTAAATTATCATTATCTTTTATTATTATTCGTTTTTTTCTTGTTAGTTATTCGCAATTAATTCTGTAACTAAAGTAACCTAATATTAAAATTACATACTGAAATTATAAAAATTACAGTTTGTACAATAACAATAGCAATGTTTAAGAATGACATTTTGAGTTAATAAAAGCGCATGGAATTTTTTATCAGTTATATAAATGTTAGAATGTTTTTCTGGGTTTATGTTTTTTCAATATATGAAAGCATTTATAGCATTGTTATCGTTTTGCAAATATTCACCAATCATAACTATTTTTAACGTATGTTATATGTAATGCATGTAACCAAATTAGATATTTATTCTGTAATAAAGCAAATATTTTTCTATAAAAATTTTTTAATGTAAATCATATCGAGAGTTTACTGAATTTCAGCATACATATCATTATGTGTTTTCTCCAAAACTCTACAAATTATTCTAAAATAAATCCCTAAAATTAATTAGAACATCCTTGAAAATGTTACAAAAATCATATTAAAATATTAATAAATGCCTGAGAAAGTGTTCAAAATATTCCAAAATGTTCTTAAGGAATTTGCAGTTTAAAGGCTTCCAAGTCTCTTTGCTGAATATACATATATAATTTCCTAAATACACTACATACCTTATTCCCAGTTTTATTCTTTAATACGCAACAAATGTGTTACAACTTTTTGGAATAATTCAATAATCTTTCTTAACAGATACATTCTGACGAATTAACACAATGCCAAATTTAACAACAAAATAAATCAAAGCAAATGATTCTGCGTAAAAGATCCATTTACTATTCATTTATTAAAAATAAAGCAATCTATAAAATATAATAAATACATTAAATATTGAAGCTGACGAGAATGTTCAGTATTGGTAATGAAACCAAACAAGGAATGTAAGATTATGCAATTGAAGCGTCACTTTGTGCATCAATTAATTTCAGATGCAGAGTCAAACTTAGCATCAACAATCGGCTTTAATATTTCTTGTGAAGAATTACGACCTCAATCCTGCTAATTAGAACTGCATATAAAATAACCCTATAAAACTGCATATAAAAAAAACTGCATATAAAATAAATTAGTGAGGAAAAATCTCAAACTGTTTTTGGGCAACTTTTTATACTCTTCCCTTGTACTACTCTTTAATGTATTAAATCAGTCTTGGACATATGTACAGGAATTATGATATGTCTCTTCATATAATTTGAAAAAAACATTTATAAAATCGAAATTGCTTTTAAATAGCTCTACATAATCAACATAAATATTACTAGACAAATATTTTATGAGATTTAGAATAATGACTGATACCTATCTGATGTTTAACTTGGTGCTTTCATTGTAGAAAGGGATCAGTTGCTTAAAATAAGACAATATTGTTCGTTACTAAGATGTATGACTTGTGTTATTTTTTTAAATGGACAATAATGGACAAAAAATGGACAAAAAATTTAAATTTTTTTAAAGTGGTCAAAATACAATAAAATTTTCAGAGATTAATACGATTATAGTTGATACATTCTTTGCTTTATTGTCATTTGAGCAAACAAAACAAATGATTTGAGATTCTTAACATTAAACTAGCTTGTTGTAAAGGAGATATACATTCTTATCACTTAAAAGTACTGAGTGCTGAATAAAAATAGAAATGAAAAAACTTATTTGATTTTGCTTAGGTAATAAATATTTTTAATAAGAGTTTAAATTAAATATAAGTACATTCTGATTCAACCTGAAAATCATAGCTATTATTTCTTCACAAATATTAATCAGCATACTGTTATCCTCGAACTATTTTAACAGCTAAGAATTGCATTACTTTATTGCATTAAAATATTATTGAGAAGATTTAAAACAATATTAATGAATTTGAATATTTACAAAGCAAAATTTGCTCAGAATTAATTTTAAAAAAGTGCTGCTGTAATAAAATTGTATTATACATTACACTTTGTACAAAACGATTCTTCAGCATTGCTGACAAATCTTGTCAATTCGATTTGATTTAAAACATTTTTTAGAAATTGTTTCAAATAACCATACGTAAACGTTTGTGGATATTTCAAAGCGTTTCTTCTATAAATGTTAGATTCTTCAACTCCGTAAAAATTATTAATATCTACTTCACTAACGTAATCATAATACCAAACATAGTAGTAGTAGTAATCTTGTAACCGATGGTTTAAAGAACTGAACCAAAAAACCAGCAGATGGCGCTACCCTCCATAACAGATGGCGCTATCCGCCATAAGACTTTTTTTCCGACCTCTAGTAGTTTGTAGTTAGTCCTTTTGTGGTATGCGTGTGTATGTATGTTGCGTGTTATATGCATGTTTTTAAGTTATGTATCCCTTATAAATAGTATTGTGATATATTTATATCCTCCTGCTGTAAATTTAATCCAATAAAAGAAAAATGTTCTTCAAACCTTCTAATCTTCATAAAAAAGATTTCACGCACTTATACCACTCGCTACAATCTTGCTTTTCTCTAGCATAAAGAATGTGGAACAACTTTAATTTTTTATCTTATAATTAGTTAATTAAAATAAACATTCATTTAAACGAAATTAGGTGACATCCCTCAGTTTAAGCTATTTTTAAATGAGAATAATTACCCTTTAGTTAATATAGTATTTTTATATCTTCATGAGCCCTTCGATTATTGACTCAGTTTACCATACTGTAGCTCTATGATTCTAAATGAACAACGTTTATTAGAGTCAAAAATATGGTCTACAACATAATTCTCAAATAACCGGCAAGGGACCTTAATCATCAAGTAAATATATCTATGCTTAGAATATTCAAAAGCTTTCTTCATACAAGAATCTGAACCCGGTAAACCAAAATAGGCTCCCAAATGATCTTTAGCAACCTCAAAAAATCATTTGTTTTGTAACATAATTCGCAACAACATGTTTACTTAGAAAGTGTTTTCTTATTCTTCCAGAGAAAGCAGTTTAATGTTCTAAAACGAATTTTGAAATAGGGTTTTATATAGTTAAGATATGTTTTGATGTTCCGTTCAGAGGACCAAATTTTTAAGCTAATGGAAATTAGAAACCTTTTTATTGTATTGCGCTTCGATATCTTTTGATATCAATAATCCTTAGAATTCTATATCTCATTGCTATTCAAACGAAATCAATATGTTATGATACGATGTAATACATGAGATATGAATCTAACTGAAAATATAGAATTCTAAAGCATTTGTATATGCGTATTTCTGTTATGAATAAATATATTTCAGAATATTATTTCTCTCAATAGATAATAAGTTAGAATCTTTGTTTTTGTAAAATGAGATATTTTGTCTGCAGTGAAAAGCTTTATCTCATAAATGACATTCACCCAAAGAAAGTAAAGGAATAATCTTAAATTTATTTGTAAAAAGAATCTTAAAAAGTGCACTAAAAATTATATATATATGTAGCTAAAGAAATTTTTACAGACTAAAGATAACATCACTGCAATAAGTATCTTATTTCTTTGTGATAATATAATAATGCAGCTAAAATAAATTTATGATTCAGAATCGTATGGCTGTAAAAGCTGATATAAATGTAATTTTCTTGCCCCATATATTTTTTTACATTACTAAAATCAGGAAATATCTTACTTTTAAGGAAAATGTCGTTATAAAATATTTACCTCATTATAAATGCTACTTTGTGAAAAAGCATAAGCTATACCATTTTCGGTTCTTAATAAGCAGAAATATTCAATAATGAGTAATATATTTAATGAAATTCAGACTTTTACATTTTAGTCCAATTTAGTTTTTATTTAAAAATCACTTAGAAGTGCTACAAAAACGTTTATCAATACCAGTTTGATTTTGAAATATATTTGACGTCACAGTTCACTATTTACATTTCATACTTTGATTTTTATGTGAATTGACAAGAGGGATTCGTAAGCAATCTGCATTAGAAATGGGTGGATCAATAGTGTTATCCATTAATAGTAATCCGTTTTATAGGTCCATGAGTATGAAGTTCCTCACTGCGCAAATATTTGTCATTGTAACTTTCCGAACGATGAGACCATCTTCGCCTTCTTAAGAGGATATTCATTTGAAGTAACCTATTTATTTGAAAGATTCATAATTCTTAGTGTATATCAGGAGTACAGGTCCCCTTGACTGTAATAACTAGAAGTAAAACAATGATGACAATATGGTGCGAAACTAATCAATAGTAAACAATGAATAGGTGTCAAATTCGTCCTATCTCCCTCTAAAATATAGCAGTAAACAATGATAACATGAACATGACTTATCGATATGATCAGTACTGAAAATAAAAGGTACGTTTTGTACAACCTTCACACATATTATTAACTTATTATTGTGAATGAATGTATTTATTTTTTCATGTAATGATATGTATTTGAAATTTTTAGTTTTATACAAAATTACGTGAAAACGTATTTTAGACATATTTAAATATTTTAATAAGATCTAAATGAGCTTTTTGTAATAAATATCATTGAAACAAATTAAAACATGCATATTAGTATCATTTTGCAACTAGTTTTAGACATAATAAGAAAATAATATCCTCATTTTTCATATAATAGGATTTTCTCTAAATAGTATTTATTTACCATACGTTTTCAAATAGTTCTGAGCATTCATTTTCGAATGCATGTACATTTATAAGTTTTATCTAGTATGGTATCAATGAGTTATTTTAAGAATTCATTTTTCTTCTAACCGCAATCGAAGTTCGATTTCTCTGACGCTGATAAGATTTATTTTCAGATTCCTTTCGATGGTAAGATTTTACTCCGGAGATGCTCTTTTTTTTCTTCCTTCCGAAACACACAAAAAAATATTTTTTCGTCATTTATCTGTATCTTATCGCGTTCTATGTCTTTTAACCATGGATTCTGTATCATCTTTGCTACTCTCGACCATCTATCTTGCAAGTTTACTTTTTACTGTCAAATTTTCTACGGGGAATTTCAATTTCCGGAATTGCATTTGGATTTATCTAAAATTATTGCTGAAAGGCAGAATATAGCAAACATGAACAAAATTTCTTGCCACATTTTGAAATTTATATTTAGCTGTTTATTGCCTGAGAAATGTAGCATTCTTATTCAATGAAATTATAGAGCTACTATATTTTGTTTTTGATCACATTATACTTATTTATAAATACAGTGTCTTAGTTAAAAGTGGGATCGTTTTCTTTGCATTATGTAATCTACATTGAGTTTATTTCTATTATGCAATAGATGATATTTAATTCGCCCTTCCAGACAATGGTCGTGTAGAATTATCGAGTGTGAATATAGTTTTAGCGTTGATACCAAAAATAATTTTAAAAAAAAAACGAGTAAAACATATATTTAAGGCATTTACGCACATTCGAAAACGACATAAAATTCGACAAAGTATTTCATCAAAAAGACAACTTTAAAATTCAACTCGAACATTGAACATTAATGTAATTTAGTATTCATACAATGCTAAAAAAGCAACTACAATACTGTAGAATGCAATGCAATTGAACTATATGCCCTTCTAAGGCAAGAATAACTGTTTCTATCAAAATATTACACTGCTTCTGTGATTCCGATTTCTTATTCAAAACCGTATAGCGAAATATTCTCAAATTTATGAATTTTACAGATTTTTTCTCTTCTTTTGTTAAGTTTGTAAGATTTTACCATTGCATCAGATTCCTGATGCAGATTTTACCATTGCATCTTCAGATGGGTTTACAAAGACTTTGTAAACCCATCTGAATTTACATGAAAAATTCCGAAAACCAACGGATCCATTGATGCCAGATCATCGAATAATGAATCGTACTGTTTTTACTGAATCAAGAAGTGATTTTAGAATAAAGTTACAGAAATTTCAAAAAACAAGTAAATTATAGATGTATGCTTTGAATACAAACTTTGATTACTTTTTACTATACATATTTTGAGATTTGCAAGCCTTCCTAGGTACAAAAAATATGTCATAAATAGATGATTAATCTATTAGTAAGAAAATATGTGTAACTAATTCAACAGTTTAGTTGTTCGATGGTCGTTCAAGAAATCCTTAGAAATTCCAAGACTAGCGCGCGTAGTATCGAAAATGGTTTTGTTTTTAGTAAGCTCATGACTCAAAAGACAGCTAAATAAGACTCACTTGTATTCATGATCATGAATCCATTCGCACCTCAAAAATTCTTCGTCAAAATTTTCTGATCTATGAAACTATCTAATTTGAAAAAAATTCACCAAAAACATTATTAGAATTTTGCATTATTAGGTGCAAAATGAGGAATCCAGGCTTCACTAATGGTGACAACTCGACATAAAATGACGTCGACCACCTCACGAGACTTTTGTCAAACTTTGTTTTGGCTGCTATTGATTACCAAATCAAAACTAACTTATGATTCAATGTCAAATTTGGTTCGACTCCGTGTAACAGATGGAAGCACACAATGATAACCCCAATTTATTTTAATAATGTCATTTGGTATTTTTGATCCACCCTCGCAGGAACTTGAAGTACGCAAAATATCACCCACACCCTCCGATTTTATATTAATCATTATGGTATTCCTCGGGGTATACAAATATAACTTTGTTGCTATAGTGTAAATATTATGCAGAATCATGACAAGTAAGTTGTATTTTGAAAACTAAACGTTCAAAAGATGTCACTTACTTTAGTTTCAGATTATGGTATGGTACATAACAGGAAATATGTTTATTTATACAATACACACACACACACACATATATATATATATATACAAACAATACTCATGAACTGCAAACAAATTAAATTGTATTGTATTACAAATATATATAAAGACAAATTCTTTATTCCTATATTCCATGCAGTCATGTACGAACACAAAACATTGATAGATGGTACATGATAATTATGGATTTTTACATCCCACAGTAACCAAATTACCCATAGATTATAATAACTGCCTTCCAGTTACAAAATAATTACTTAAATTATAAATAGAGGAAAACAAATATAAAAAATTTCAAAATCACGCAAATATCTTGTTTTATCACTTGAATGTTATGCTTTATTGTTTCATCATTTTTAATTTAGAGAGAACAATTACGGATTACTCAAAACCGCTTAAAAAAAATATTATGAAAAATTTGAGATAAAAACCTATGTTCCTAATTATCTGCTTAAAACTATGCTGCACTAAAAGTATTTTTTTTTTATAAAAAATTTATTTTAATTTATCTCTGAGAGAGAAAAAGAAGAACAAAAATATTTTAATCCTGTAACATTTTTAAAAATTAATGTGTTATCAAATTTTTTTTAACGAGAATCATTAATAGTAAAGATACCAATTTATACTAACGGTAATTTGACGCAAAACCTCATTTTTAGCTCGGTTTATAACAAGAATTTTTTCGAAACTCACGAAAAAAAACTAGATCTAGTTATTCGAAACTTGAAGGAAAGAAATTAATATCTAGATGTTATAAGTTTATAAAAGAGTATTTTATTAAACTAATTTTTATATTTTTGTGTGAAGCGTTTTCCATTCTCCTATATATAAGCTCCTTATTTACATACTTAAATACAAAATAACTGTGAATTACATTCATTAATTATACACATGTAAAATAAAATGTTTAAATCCCTATTTTGTTTTAAGACAATATATTTGACTTACTGAATGAGTATTTTTAATAAAAGAGATATGGATGCGAACATATTAGCAGATGTCGCAATCAAGAATAAAAATGTATGGAAATCAAATTCCATTCTGAAGTGAGATTTATTTCTTAGATAAATAAAAAATATATTTCTGCTTAGATACAAAGAGTGCTCTTACTTCTGATAATGTTCTACTTCAATTAGGATATGCTTCATAAGTTTTAATTTGAGATAAATTGTTTTTTCCTAATTAACTATTAATTAAGCCGAAAAAATTTCTCTAAATGTGGTTAAGACTTTAAAATCCTAAGGATATACATTTATTGATGGTGCATATTTTTACAACGTTTTTCTGAATTTCACTTGGTGGGTGGGTGTCATCAAATTTTCGATCGTTAATTTAACCAACTTCCCATCAAGCTAGAGCTCTGAAACTTTGGGAATCGTTCTTACTTGCCTAACAATTCAATATTCAGACATTTGCGACAAGTTTTAACAAATATTTTAATAACTTTAAGAAATCAAAATATCAATTCCACTCGGCGCTTTTAGGATTAAAGAAAAATTTCTTTCCCCCTCTGGGAACAACGGGAATTCCACATACGCCACATGAGATATCGCAAAAATTTTCTACTCACAAAGGGGAGATAGTAAGGGTTGCTGACTTTTAGTCAATAATCATTCGCAAGAATGAAAGATTCCAATATTTGGAGCCCTGTCATATCACAATATTTTTTTCTGAATTCTGGTTCCCAGTTTTAATAGAATGACTTACAAACTTTCAAATGCATGTTTTTATTTTATATTATGAATTTTTTAATACGCTCATAAATGTCTCTTTTTAAGTAAATTTTAAAGTTAAAAAATATTTTTTCTAGAATTTGGTGAACAGCATTTCAGAAGTACTAAGAAAGTAGAATTTAAATGATTGGCATGTAGATTAGATATCATGAATTTGTAAAAATTATTAGTTACATAACTTTTATTTGCTTCATTCATAATTTCTTAGTCTACGCAAATTGCTGAAAATGACTTAATCTGAAAAAGAATTTATTGTATCCGTTGCTTAATTATGAGATAGATTGATGAAGGATGTGGTGCAATTTAGGCTAATATCCCTTAATTATGAGAAAAATACTATTAAAATATTAATAAGGCATTATATAATAAATATTTGTGTGTTAAAATAATTTCAGATTTTTTTTAAAAAAATTGGTTCTTATTTTTGTGCAATGTTTTCATGTTCCTTAAAAAATAATAAAGTTCGTTTGTGTTTTGTCCACGTTTTTGGGTCTAGAAGAGTATGACGCGTAATACATGTAGATTTATCTGCACTTATCCAATCATACTCAAATTAGCCTCACCTTACCTCTACGAGGTTAGATCTGGTAATCCAAAAATATTTGGAAACTAAGAAGGAAAGGCGTGTATGTGTTGTAAAATTTTTCAGTAAAAAATATTTAATAAATGATTGATTAATTGATTATATTAAATTTTAATTAAATTTTCTTATGGTTTTATCACGTGTTTGTTTTGAATTCAATGTATAATAATTAATATACTTTGTCATTATATAAAAACGTTGGTTTTTCTCTCGAATTACTTAAACATTATCTTTTCCCTAAGAAACAAAGAAGGTAATTATGTAATACTTTTCATATAATATACATTAAATACTCAGTCCTTAAAATATTCTAATGTTCCATGAGAAAATAACTGTTCATTAATTCTTAATACAAAATAATTGTTTTCCTTTTTGTTTTAAAAAAGCTCTTTGCAAAATAATAGTTTATAGTCCCCTTTTTTGCCACTGTAAAAAGCCTCTCTAAAAAGAAATAAAAAAAAATTGTCTCACCCATTCGTAATGCCGCATTTCGGTACCAAAGGGAGGGGGAAACACATTCCCGAAGTGCACTGACTTGATTCCTCCTTGAAATTTTGTCTCTTCTTTGTCAATAAGTGTCCATTGCTCGGTAACCTCTGGTTGAAGAAAGAGGGGCGGGAGTTTTCTCTCACTGTCGGCTTGGGGGAGTAGGGTCTGTTTCCTGGCGTTTATACGGCCTTCAAAATTTCCCACACTTTGTAATGACCATCCCTCTTGGTCAACGAACTCGTGGTCCTCTTTTTGCCCTTCTGCTCTCTCTCTTTTTTTTTTCTTCAGCTGCGTAACTTTGCAGGTGTCCGAACCCCCTGGGTCAAACGGAGCTTCCTTTCGCTTTCGAGAGGGGGACCCTCTCCACTGGAGTTCGATATCTCTTTTCTTTATTTTTTGTTGAAAGTCTTGTCTGTACGAACTTTTTCTAAATGCAATGTTTGTCTCCCAAACATGTGTCTTGGTGACTCTTTCACGGGACGGGGAAATATTGCGGGTTCCTTTATTGTTTTTCTTCCTTTGCGTTGAAATCGCTCCCTTCATTTTAAATTGTATCTTTTTTCTGCGGAGGGGAAACTGGCTAACCATTCGTTCTGTCCACCTAATTGTCTGTCGTAAGACTTTAGCTTTTCCCAACTGTATCGGATTTGGTATGGGGCCTGTTTTGAAGAACTCTGCTTCCTTCTTTCCATCAATGGGAATATTTTCTCCTGTATCATCCTTTAAAATTTTCTCATTAGCTTTCTGAGCTCTAGTTAATTTTTGACCTTCTAAACGTGTGAATGCTTCTTGACATCGTTGCTGTCTTCTTTTCCCGTTCTCTTTATTTCCTTTCTGTATTTTCCGTTGCACTTCTTCTTTATCATTCGGTAGCATCGCTGGTGCTAATAACGCTTCTTCTTTTCCTCTGTTAACGACATTTTGTTCCCGTATGGCTTGCGTTAACTTTTCATTATGTTCCTGGATACTAGATAATTTCTGTTCTTTATTCTTCGGTTCAGAATCAAACTTTTCCTGTTGAGACTGAAGTTGTCTTTCATCAACAATTTTCATTCCTTTTTGTTCAATACTGGTATCCTGTAACCCTATAGCTTCGGTTAACTTTTCATTCTCCTTCTGAATTTCGGTAAACTTCTCGTCCCTTTCTTTCAATTCAGATTCAAACTTTTCCTGCTGAGGTTGAAATCGTTTTTCATAGTACTCTTGGGTTATTCTTTGTTTTCTTCTATTGTTTTCAATTATTAATTTTTCCAATCTTAATTTTTCTCGGTCAAATTCCCTTTCTAACCTTTGTTCTTTTTCCCTTTCTAACCTTTGTTCTTTTTCAATCCTATCTTCAATTATCCTCGGTCAAATTCCCTTTCTAACCTTTGTTCTTTTTCCCTTTCTAACCTTTGTTCTTTTTCAATCCTATCTTCAATTATCCTCTCGAGACATCCTCTCGCGAAAGCTTCTTCATAGAATTTACTTTTTGTTATGATATCCCTTATTGCCACATAGGTAGCATCCGAAGGGACACTTTCGTCTAATTCAAGCGCAAGCTCGACTAAATCACTTTTACGTCCTTTTGAGAGGAACGACATTTTTTACAATAAAAAAAATACTCTTCAAAATAAATCACTTCTTAGCACATTTTTTTTCTCACAGTTCCGGTAGGTTAGAGTCCCACAACGTACTTTTTTTGTACAGTTCTCTCAGAGAAATGTCAGTCTGACCGTGGGCTTCAACACACATCCCACTTCTGACTATAGAAAAACTCACTACTATTATCTAATACTAAAACTAGCTAATAATCATCATCACCTCAGATTTCAGTTCTCGGTTGTCCTTAGACAAAAAACACATCGGGTTGTATAACAACAACAATATTTATTCTTCTTACTACCGCTCGTTTACAACAGCTCCTCTCGGAGATTCGGTCAGGTCCCGTCTGAGGGGATCGTGTGACATCACACACTCTCTCCCTTTACAAATGAACGCCCTCTGTAGGCGGGCTTTAAGTAGGGAAGTTAACATATATAACGAGCAGTAATGTAGAGTAAACGTGCTAATAAATAATTCGTAATTCACAGAAATGCATATAATGCTTTGGGGATAACTATGTATAGATCAAGAAATATCTGTATGATGGAATTTATTTATATCTTAGATTATTTGTTTTAAATGTAAATGTTTAGATAAGCTTTTTTTTGAAAGAATACAAAATTATACATCACACATCATGCTTAGAGTAAATAAAACTTTTCTCTCCATCTCTCTCTGTGTGTGTATGTATGTG
>BMAW01006772.1:23832-42737 GCA_019974015.1 Nephila pilipes
ATATAGATTATTTTTGATTTTTAATTATTATATATCTGTTTTAATAATATTCGATTTGTGGCCGTATTTGTTTCCTATCTATGTGTTATTGTTTTAAGTCAAATAATGATTTAATGTTTCTGTAGTTTTGAGCATTGTAACGCAACAACCGATTTCGAATTTTCTTTCACCTAAGTATTAAAGAAATAATAAACATATTGTGCGATTGTATATTTATAAATTTCTTCTCCATAAAAGTGCCTAGAGCATCATATTGATAGTAGTATTCGATCTCGTATGTTCAATAATACCATTTCTTTTAATTTTATATAATACTACTTTATTATACATTAATTATTTCTTTCTAAAATGAATTTAAGATCTGGTCTAATTATTTCGTGCTATGTTAGTTATTAGCATATGAAGTGGAATGTTTAAAAACTTTACAGTAGACTTAAGTTAAATAATACCTGATACAAGATTAGTTTTTAACGTTTTCATAAAATCGCAGAAATAATTTGGTTATATAAAAGCATACATTTTTTTCAATATTCCAAATACTCTTTTTCGTGAAACAATTATTCTTTTAAAGACCTTTATAATATGATTGATTATTTTACTTAAATGAAATCATTCACAGCCCTTACGAATATCCTTAAAATACAAATACATATCTTGCATTTATCAACTTTAAGATTATTATCGTACTTTAATAAAGATTAAATATTATTTTATTAATTTTAGGAGGAGTATTTTAAAAGATTATGTACTTTGTAAAATTATGGTTCTCGTGTAACGCTTTCGCGAATCGAAAGTACAAATATCACGGAAAACAGGCTTCAAATGATGTCAATTAATCTGAGATTTGCCATTTCCTAATGTCCTCTACTGCCATTATTAATAATATTAAAAATTTAAACATCAAGTGATGCTATTTTTAATCTATTAAAGAACAATCAGAAAATGAAATGCATTGAAATTAAATTTTAAAATTGAAATGCATTGAAATTAATTTTAAAAATTTAATTTTAAAATTAAGTAAAATATTTTAATAATCTATTGAATACACATTGAAGATAGTAACATTTTTTTCATAAGTTTTTACTTTAGGCTAAAGACATAACCTACACGTAATGAACAAACCTAATTGATTCTTATGCAGCTTTATAAAGTTCACAATTTCAATATAAAATAGCACTTTTACAAAGCGATATTTTCTCAAGAAAAGCATAAATAAGATTTTACCATTATACAATAATAATAAGAATATGTTTTTTTAAAATAATCTTACATAATCTTTATGGCAATTTAAATAACAAAATTGGTTTTTTCAGTTCTTATTGGAAAATATTAATTAAAGCACATGTTTAGCTTCATGTAAATTTGAAGATATATCTGTAAAATCCTGTAATTTATTAAAATGATATTGGTAATTTTTAAAGTTATTTTTTATTAGCAGGTTAAGTAATTAAACATTACATTTAATTAATTTCTTTAAAAATTAATTTCATTTACCTGTTTTCTTTGATTTACATCAAATATTTATTATTAAAGCATTTAAAGACATCTACCGTTCAAAAAGAATAAAATTTATAAATGTATTCGTGTTCATTTTATATAAAGTGTATTTTTTTTATTTCGTGATAACATTAACAAGAGAAAGATACTATGATTTCTAAAAGAGGAATTTCAGATTTCGGTGTAACTTTATCCAACTACGTGGAATGATTTATTAATGAACTCTAGATTCGCTGTAGCATACAAATTATCATTTCCGTAATTCTATTTAGAAAGTTAAATAAAACATTTGTGTGATCAAGAAAAAGCTGTATAAGTATCAGGATACTTTCAAGAATATTATTATATAATAAATAAATAATGTGCAATACACTTATTTAATTAAAAGAAACCTTCAATTCTTTGCTATCACATCTGAAAACTACATTTTAAACACACACACACACATATATATATATATATATATATATGCTTGAGTAATGAAGTAAAATTATATTAATATAGAATAATGTTGTTAATACTTAAATTAAGAGTAAAATTTACATTTAACCATCAAAACAGTTTTATACACAGATATGAAGCAAAAAAACTACTTTTGATGATATTCGAAATTTTAGATAAAATGACTTTTATTCCACTTATAAGGCAAAACAAATAATTTAAAGTTAATTTTACTTGTCTTATAATATTACATATCTTGAATATTCAAAATTATGTACTTTTAGTTCGCACAAGATGTGTTATTTCAGCTTTTATATGAAAAAATTTAGGCCTATAACAAAAACGGTATATTCTAATCCATTTGTTCGTGCATAAGAAAAATGAAAATATAATGTCATTGAGATTAATAATCAAGAGAAGAACAAGACTACTTTACCAGTTTTTACATTGTTCCATTTTTTCGAATTACAAAAACAATTTGTTTTAATAAACAGATAACAGTCTATCAATAACTTACCTGTGCAACTTATCATAGATCTAACGTAGAATAGTAACACTCCTTGAATTGATATATTCAAATGTCGTTTTACATTCCAATCATGAAGTAAATGATCAAATCGAAAAAAAAATTGAATTTTCGTCATGCTCTAGTATACGAGAGCTATTGGGAAAAATAAGTTCTGTTAGAAAATAACGAGAAAAATACAAAAAATTCTGTTAACGCGATTTTCTAAATTCTCCACTTCGCACCAAGAAGAATTATGCTCAGTTTAGTTTTTTTTTTATTTTTCTCTCATACTGAGTCTTCAAAATTTTAAGCCTTGTCTAGCCATGAGTATCATTAGCCAAGAAAGTCGAGACTTGGACCATTCTACTAAAGCAGAGTATACTTTAGATATTGTTTGTTAAATTGTTTTAACAGAAAGAGACATTAATCTTTTATGTTAACCAAATGTTGCTAATAATTTTAAAATAAAAAAATTGAGTGAGTACTATTTAATGCATATGTGTGTGAGGATGCATATTTATTTTCTTTTTTCTTGAATTCAATAAATAACCACTGGTACACAAAATGATATAATTTAACTATCTATGCAGTCATTATTAATTTATATAATCAATCTGAATTTAATTTGATTAAAATATGCAAAGTGTCTCAACCATTAGTATATTTTCGAGCCGTTGAATGTCATGCAGTGACATAATCAGTATTATTTAAAAAAACAAAGTAGACATTTAACGCCTATAAATGACAATATATCGTGAATCGGTCTGTCAAAATGGAAGACTATTCCTAATTATAAGTGACAAAAATGCCAATATATTTAAGTTCGCCTCTTCTAGTGTATTTTTCATGTACAATCGACCAAATTGCCGCTACTGCTTCTTTTTAGAATGCTTTACAAGCCAGCAAAATAATAAAACATTTATTAGCCAGTTACAAATAATGAACATGTAGAAATTGATTTATTGTTTGTTTTCTTAACTAGAAACACATGAGTAAAAGGTTAACCAGGTAAGTTGACTAGCATAAAGGGATTGTTTTTAGAAGTTAGCAATTTAAACTAATCAATAAAGAAATTTTGTAATTCGTATCAGTTACATTCACGTTTGTAAAACATAAATAACGTGTTGGTGTATTCACAAAGTTTATAATATCTTGAGTTTAAGTCTCATTGAAAAAGTAATGAAAATATATTTGAAGTATAATATAAATAACCATGTCATTAAAATAAAAATAATTAATCTTTTTACTATAAATTAATATATTTATAATAATTTTATTAATTATTGTTACGATTTTCTGCTATAGCATGTCGTAAATTGAATATTAAGCTTCATTACTTATATGGGTAATGAAATTGGGAATTATAAAGATAATTTATTGGTTTTATTAACGTTCCACAAAAAGCAACATGAATGATATTGGAGATGGACCTAGTAATTCGGATCTTTCGTCAAGTAATGAGAAACAAACCTAAGCTGATACCTCCTTCTCCTTGATTACACGCTACGTCAACGGGAGGACTTTGAGCCCTAACAGATTTAATCAGCATCAGCTCTGTTACAAATGTGAAATTGTTACCTAAATACTAACTGTAATGATTTGTAACTGTATTGGTTTTACAAGAAATATGTAAATAATCTTAAGGAAACAATGAGGAATTGAAATAAAGAATAGTGATGACATGAAATGTGATTATTAAAGAGAATTTAAAAACATTTTTGTAAAAATATAATAATGTTCATTTAAATAAAAATAAATCGATTTCTTTCTATCAAAATCGTTATTCTTATTCATCTCATATATCAATGACCGGATAAATTACATCTTTTCATAACATTTGGCACAAATTATATTAAAGGGAACAAATTATTAGTTGTTGATGCTGTGTCTACCTGCATGTAAAATGAAGATTATACTTCACATAGTCTCAAAGGACTAAAAACCAGCAGCTTCCATATATATATATATATGTGTGTGTGTGTGTGTGTGTGTGTGTGTGTGTGCGTGCGTCTTGAAATTAAACATATTAATGTTTACTAAGTAAAAAAAGGCAAAGTAAACAATTAAAAAACTTTTGAGCAAAGATATCAGAATTAAGATGCAAAAAATATTAGTCATAAAAGTAACTCATAAAAATATGATATAGGAAAAATCATTATTATAAACAAATCAATTGTAATAATAATAAAAAAAAAATTTACAAAAACTTTAAAAAGAATAAAGAAAAAAAAGCTACAAAGATTGATACTAAAAACATATAGATTATTTGGAATTAATGAGACTCAATGTTTTTAATGTAGCTTCCATGATTAAAGCAAAGAAGCGTTAATTGTTATATCATGCAAATTGTGGTAAGTCCCATGATTTTTTTTCACTTTCGTTGCTATACAGGAAGAGCGAAACTTTCCCTGATAGGTAAAGAACCCTAAAAGTATTAATGTAGTAAAATAAGTAATTATAAACACTACACAATTTGAGCAAAGAAACCATAATGGAAAATACATCAAATTATTTATGTATACATACATATATATATATATATATATATATGTTTGTGTGTGTATATATATGTGTGTGTCTGTGTATATGCAGGGGTTGGACAAAAATATGGAAACACCTTTTAAAAAACATGTTTCTTTGCTTAATATGGTGTAGGAAACCCGTTGGCATCTAAAACAGCTTGCAGTCTTCTCGGAATGGATAAATACAGTTCCTGTATGTGTGCCAAGGGAATATTATACCATTCTTCCTGCAAAACGGTGGCAAGTTCAGATAACGATGTTGGCGGTGGATAACGAGAACGCACTTTCCGTTCCAATGTAGACCACAAAGGTTCGATAATATTCAGGTCTGGTGACTGTGGTGGCCAGGGGAGATGGGACAAATCCTCCTCGTGCTCAGAAAACCAGTCCTGGGCAATGTGAGCTGTGTGAACAGGGGCTTTGTCGTCTAGGAAGACACCATCACCATCGGGGAACAAAGTTTGTACCATGGGATGAACTTGATCTGCCAAAATGTTCACATAAGTCTTGGCAGTCATGTGACCTGACACAGTTATCATGGGGCCAGCAGAGAACCACGATATGGCTGCCCAAACCATAACAGAACCCCCGCCATGTTTCACTCTTGGCAACAAGCAGTCTGTATTATAGGCTTGAGATGGCGTTCTCCAGACGTAAACTCGGCCAGAAGTGGGAAACAATGTGAAAGAAGAATCGTCAGACCATATTACACGCTTCCACTGCCCTATAGTCCAGGCTTTATGACTTAAACACCACCTTTTCCTGTTACGGGCATTAGCATCACTGATGAGTGGCTTCTCAATTGCAGCACGGCCAGAAATTCCCTGTTTATGAAGCTCCCTTCTAATTGTTTTGGTACTCACAGGGTTCTGTAACACAACATTCATTTCAGCAGTAACTTTTGCAGTTGTGGTCTTCTTATTTTTCGTCACAATTGCCCTTAATGATCGTCTGTCACGATCACTCAGCACACACTTTCGTCCGCGCTGTGATTTAGCGGATGATGTTTTTCCGCTTTTCAAATATGCGGAATAAATCTTCGATACAGTACCTCTTGAAACACTAAACACCTCTGCTACCTTGCTTACGGAAGCACCTACCATACGTGCTCCAACAATTTGCCCACGTTCGAAGTCTGTTAACTCTGACATAATGCAATGACAACCTCACATAACAGTACTCCGACAACAACTGAACTGTTTAGCACATTTACGAAGTTGTATAGGTGGCGTTAGTAGTCAAAAACGCCAGCACCACCTATATATTTCATTAAAATCAATCTTTCTTTTCAAACATGCATTTTACAAGGTGTTTCCATATTTTTGTCCACCCCCTGTATATATGTGTATGTGTGTGTTCATGTATGATTTAAAATAATTTATACTTGAATGAAAACAGAATTTTCTTAAAAATCACGAATAAACTAGGAAATTTCTTGTAAACATAACATAATTTAACAAAAAGTAAATGTCACAGATGAGCAATTTATGTGCGTGTATTTATAAAATTTTATTAAAAGTATTATCTTGAAAAATAACTTTAATTGACTATCATGTATCTAAAATTAGTGAGCATATTAATAAAACAATAAACAACTTTAGTTGCTTTTCGTTTAACTAACTTTAAAAACAAACACACATTCAAAGTAGCAAATTGAAATGATCATACTTCCCTAAATATAAAATTATAGTTTGTGCAAAAAATGACCGAAATGACAATATATATTTAAAGATACGAATCTGTCAACATTTTATGAAAAGCAGAAGTGTGTTGTAGCTTATAAGTAATTTGCTCTCTACAATATAAAAATATACAAAAAAAAATTCTTATATATATATATATATATATATATATATATATATATATATATATATATATAAAGTTTCTAATATATTTATTAAAGAAGCAACTACAGTATATTGGAGATCATGTTCATTTATATCAACGGAAATTAAGGAAATATAAGTTTGGTGAAACAAGTGAGGCAGAAACATTAAGGCAAATATTTTTTGGAGCAATTTTTTGTTGCAAGGAATCAAGAACATATTTCGATTAATCATCATGTTTGTACAACATTTGTAGAGAAGAATCTGTATCAGCTTTATCGTGTTTGTTCCCAAAAGCAAAAACATATATATTTTTTATTCTTTTAACTATGTACTTCAGACGGTCTCAAAGGCTTTTCTTTTGCCTTAAGACTAATATTGGTAATGCTTTTTAATGTTTCTTTTTCACTTTTATATTTTCAAGAGACTTTTTTAATATGAAATGCTATTTCCAATAGCTTTAAAAAAGCTAGTTTGTAAATGTTTAATATAGTATTGTATGATTGCTAAGATTAACTACCTAGAATGTAATTTTTTTTTTGCGATATCGCAGCTTTATATATTTAAATTAATTATTTACTGTTACTTGTGCGTACGGTTTAAACTAACGGAAATATTTTTTTCTTGATTTTACATATCTCGTATGAATGAATTTTTTTGTATTTTTATTCATTAATTCTTCTTTGTAGTAGTTTAAATTAAACAAATAAAAAATAGAATTTTTTAAATACATTATATAAATATACGAGAAAAAAAAGTTTCATCATTTTTTTATTAAATAGTTCTATGAAAGAAAACTATTATATTATATATATATATATATATATATATATATATATATATATATATTGAAACTGCCTCGTTGAATCAACTTTTGTCTAAAATAGTAAATATTGCTTTATTTTTAAGGCAATGCAATTCTTAAGGCATTGACGCAGAAAGTGGTAACTAAGTTATTATAAATTTTTAGAGTTATATGAAAAGAAAAGTTTTATTTATATATTTAAGAAAGTATGAATATTCGAAACTAATATAAATGAAAGCTGATCTCAATTTATTTTATAATTGTTTTGTGAAATATTATCAACTTAGATAAAATCCATTATAGCACTGCTTAAAAACTTAGTGTCATTTTAATTTTATTATATCTAACTCCTCTATATTATTGTAATTTCGAGAAATACCTTAGAATCTTCATCATATAATTGCTTTCTAATTTGAGCATGTATCAAATTAAATGTTTGTCAGGTATGAAATTTATATAAATAGTTTTTCATTCTCAGCTCTATAAACTACATTCAAATTCCGCCGGTGAATTTACTATAAAACTTAAATGTGAAATATAGTGCAAATGTTATTCTTTATTCTGCTTCATACAACACTTAATGCAAACTATCTGAAAGAGCTTGGATGTAGAAATCTGTGTGTTTAATTCAAATGTATTTAACCCAAACATGGAATAATAGTGTTTACATTGGAATAGAAATTAAGATGAACTGTTTTGATTAATATGTTAATAAGTAAAAGTAATATTCCCTGGATAAATTTAAAAACGGAAATTTAATAAATAATAATTATTTGCTAAAAAAAATTATGATGGAAAATATTTTTTGTACTTTCAATTTCTGAATAATTACACAAAGTCTGCTGGCACTTATTATCTACTTAAAAACATACATAGATTGAATGATTATAAATAAAAATTAAATACTCCCTCCAACTAAATTTAACTGTTGAAATACTTATAAATTTAATCACAATTTAATAGTATATGATAAATCAACAATGTTTGTCTAAAATCTACCTTAATATAATACAATGCAAAAAATAATTATTTTTGAAAACATCTTAAACGGCTTTTATTATCCCTTGAAGTTACATTACTTTGGTTCAAAGGAATAAAATATTTATTAAAAGTTACATAAGTTTTTACATAATCTAACATTGAAGTATGAACAAAGCGTAAGGAAATGTTAAACTATTCCTTGCGTTAAATGTTCAATAGACCCTTCATTAAAAATTTTTATTAATTATTCGAAACCAACAATCAGTTTCTGAACCACTTAAGACATTTTTCCACTCAAATCTAGAATATCAATGCTTACTTGAGTTGACTAGGTAATGGAAGCTAACATCTCCATGAACCTACATGAGGGCTGTTGATATTGTACCACATAAATTTGACTCACTGTGAAGTAAATGGATAACACCTAAGCCACTGCCCCAAATCCCTAATTTCCTCGTAGTATAAAACTTATCCAATCATACAAAGAAATAAAAACAATGCAATGTTCAATAAAATTTTACAGAAAATCACAATATGTCTTGATAAGAATAAAACACTGACAATTTGTTGTTTAGGATAAGACACGCTGCCCACTCAGGCACGAAATAATTGCTTACACCTTAAAAGAATCTCTCAAAACTCGAACGCGGTCCTAAGATTTCCGAATTCTTACTTAGCGTATAGTCCCTATCATATCCTTTCATTAATGATGGAAGATGAACTGGAGAAAATAATCTGTGCCTTTATTCGTGTCTTTGCTCGCATAACATTTTAAACAGCAGAAAATGTTTGTTATTTATCAGATAAAGTTGATTCAATGGCAATTAAAACACATGATACCGCATGAGAACTTTAAAGCTGATTTCAATTTAACATTCGGAAGCATTCGTTATTCTACTACAATGAGTGCACATTGGAAGTAGACCGAAAACACCAGTTATAGTCACTGGCATCAGTAGTCACTAGAATATCCATTGAGCTGAATGTGTTTTATTATTAACTTTATTTAAAATAATGTTAAAATAACAATACCAAATATTTGAATTCTTAGTAATTTAATTATAAAATTACCTATAACACCTTTATGTGGTACGCGAGCTTCAAATACAAACGCATAATTTTACTGAGACAATTTTCTAGACTATCTAGATTTAACCGTTTCGCTACCGGATGGAGAAAAAAAAAGTGCTTCTTTGGACCCGTGGCTTCTTACCACGGAGTGTCACGCTGTGCAAAGACAATTTTAGATATTAAACCTAATTTGTGAAAAAAATTCCTCTAAAATCGGCAATTCATTAAAATATTTTGGTATTTACATATATTATTTAAAATACGTTAACCTTAATATACAAAAGAAAAAAAGATTTAATCGAAAATTGAATGTTTTATACATAAAATTACATAAAAAATCATACTTTTAAGAAAATACAAAATATATTTATATAAGTTACATAAATTTCATTGTGTACTGATGTACCATTATATGGAATATATAGATATAAAAGATAAATCTTATTTTGCTATATGGTATATTTAAAAAACAAATAAATGCATAGTCCAACGTCCCATGTCTTACACACATATTTTGACGCTTCATGCAAGATTTTCAGTGAAGGGCACATCTTAGTCCTTTTTTTTTTACTTTAATGTTTATGTACAGATTTGGATTATTTTCGCTAACATCACTGTTAGATTCATTCATTAGTTTGCAAATCTCAGTATCAGATAAATACTTTATTTTCATCATGACTGTCGCTACAAATAAAAACCAACCGAATGAAACGAACAGCTCAGAGCATCTGCTACCAAAAGCCCTAACCCCCATAAATAGCCATAAATTCTCCATCGAACTTTTAAGAAGCAAGCATGAAAGAAAAAAATAAAAAATCGAAAGCAACTGCACCCTTTAAATCATGTCATTACATTTAAAGAGCCGCCCCGCAACACGGGCTTTTAACAGTTACCCCCCCCCCCACCTCCTCCTGGTAGCCAGAATTGATATCCAAGCCCATATCATCAAGGTCAGCACTCCAGATAACCTATCTATATAGATTCACGGTATTGTAACGCCATATAGTAACATTTAAAAAATCATATAAAACGTTCTCATCAAGCGTATCTCTATTGATACGTTGGGCTTTAGAAGACACTCACGAAGCATATCGCCCTTGATACGCTGGGCACAGGAGAGAAAATACGAGCGTATCACCTAATATCACCGGATCACCGGAGCGAACGGGTTCATACTCGAAGGGAAGACTCTTTGAAGGGAAGACATAAGACTCTATGGGTTTGTGATTCAATTTGTTCACTATGCCATTCAATGATCAAGCAGAGCTAAAATTCTTTTGTATATTTACAAACATACTTTACATATAATTTTTAAGTGAAATAGTTTACTTTTACTTTATAAGCTTTTCTGTTCTATTTTATAATATTTGCCCATGTATGTCTTTTCCGTTATAGAAAAATGTGAATTTTTTCTTTCTCTTTTCACACATAAAATTTTTATAGGAAATAAAAATTCCAAGTTATTCAGACCCATGAAATATGAATCGAATAACACTGCAATAAAGTTATAAATTATTAATGAGTCGTATATAGGAATATGTGATTCAAAATGTTAAATTAACTTGGTAAAAAAAAACATTTACACCATTTGTAGTATCAATTTTACGTATAGAACAAGAAATGGAGATTTTAATAGAGCCAATAGATCCCTGTTAAAGAATACAACATTTTGAAAAAAAAAATTAAAGTTCAAGATTCTTATTATTCCACATGATAGATTTAAGTACAAATGTTCTTTTAATTATTACTTTTTCTTCAAATAAGTAGTTGCTCTCCAATTGGATTGGAATTTTCCGTCTTTTTACAATCATTAAAATTCATTTAAGTATTTCCTATTTCATATGAAACGGAACATAAATATCATTGATAATCAAGAATGAAAAATACACCGTAATTTAAATTCTTTTTATGTATTAATTTAAAATATTTGTAATGTTCGTTATCGATATGCAGATTTTTTTTTCAATTACTCATGAAATGGAAGGTATTCTGCTTCAGTAATTTTCATTAAATTCATACTATTCAAATTTTGTTATATAGTTTAAATAAAAAACTTTTATATGTATATCTGACGGATATTTAGTTCTTTATTCTGATATTTTATGTTATTTTTGAACTGATTTTGTAAACACATCTATAATTTATATAACTATTTCAACCTCCTTTTTATAGACTACTATATAATCAGACATATTAGGGTAACATTTCGTAGTTGTAGATTTTATCAATGATGACGAGCCTTTAGCTCTTAAACAAAAGTAAAAGTCAGATGAGTTCTCAATCGCAATTTTAAAAAAAATTATATGCGAAAAATTACAGGCAACCGCGATTTCAGTTACCATTGTCGGTTTATGAAGTCTTTGGTTGTCCCTTAGGAGGAAAGTCTATTCTTGAAAGTTCTCCGGAGTTAAGAGTGTTTCATTCAACAGTATATGATTTATTCAGGAAGTGTAAAAATGCAGAGGCAATGCTTTAGAACAATAATTCACCAAGCGAAAGGGCTAGCATTTTTTTATACTGAATTTATTTATAATCTCTACGTACCAATAATACATAAAAATATTTACACTATTTACAAATTATACAAATATTCCAAACAACCCGTACTTTGATTTAACCCGTTTTTTTCAGTCAGGAAAACAAAACTACATCAAAACACGGAAAATTCCACTTTACATGGTTAAGATCTAAATGTATTCTAAAATGTTTCTCATGAACTCGTGTTTTCTCACTTACACGAGACAAGGCGCCTCCTGGAGGTATCTAAATAATTTATTTCCATCAAGCTGTAATAGTACAACCATTATTCGAAAGATGATTCCGTCTTGTGAACAAAGACCTTATTGGATAGGAAAAAGATGTGAAAGCCAATAGCAGGGATTAGTGCAAGATATTCGTACGGAATTCCAAGATACCTCCGAAGGCAACATCAGTACAATCACAGCTCACCGCGAGTTTCGAACTCTTAGTTTTCTTGACAGAGTTACTGTTATGTAACCAAACATTACAACTACCAATGCTAAGCTTCACTTACAATAGTGAACTGTATGAAGGAATTCTCTTGTTATGGAGTGACAAATCGAGATATATGATATACAATTCTAATTCTATAGATATGGAGATTACTTGACAAATATTTTTAGCCTATTTCCTCTTGCCTCAAGTTATATTTATGGTGGATTCAATGTGTTTGGGCCATTTTACATGGGTTGGTCTAAGCCCTTTTATTCCTTTGCAAGGCCTTTCTTTACATTTTGGACAGTTCCACACTATTGTTCGAAGAGCGCGTGCTATGGTCATAGTTCAAAGAGCCTTTATTCTTGAAACAACTGGGTCTTGTTGTTACTGCAATCCGCATCATCACTAATAAATTGGGAAGAAAAGATAATAAAACATGCATCTACTTAGTGATTTCTAAGACTCAAGTTCGATGTTTTGAAATTATCATTATCAAAAAATCAAAATTTTAGTAAATTACCATGAATAATCATCAAATTCATAAAGCAGAGGTCTGCACATCTGAAAAGATACTGAATAAATTTAATTACGGAATTGTTTTCATAGTTATTTACAGGATTATTAACAATAGAGTTTTAACGATTGTACAACATGTGGTATGTATCCGAAAGTTCGTTAAAGGTCTTGCTTTTTTTCCTGAAAGTTCCAATTAAGTTGAGCTGTTATCTGAGATACTCCCCACCTTGAATTCCACCATATTAGAACTCGACATTCAGGAACGAAATATTCCAGAGACCCAGAGACGCGGAGCATCTAGTGTTTATCCATATCGGTTGATTCGCCGAGGAACAGATGTGGGTGGCAGTCTTTCTCCAGAGATAGGAACTAGGGATAAGGAATCGCTTGAAATTGTACTCTCATCATGTGTGTCCCAAATTGTGTGACCTTCAATCTGTTGACGAAGATCTTCATCGATGGGGGAACTTCCAACGGATAAAGACCCTGGATAGGTAGAGGTAAGTCGCCATGCTTGGTACGAATTTTTAGCAAGACATCCTTCACCATCTTTTCCTTTAATCAATTGAACAAATTTTCCAAGAATGCAATTAACTTTTTTAGCTGTGGATTGAATTGAAACTACACCTCCTATACAAAAAAATGTAATGATTCCGCGACCTTTATTGCATAACTTTTTAAATGACCAAGATACTCAGAGCAAACTAACTTTAATTAACTGGATAACTGCAATCACGCCAAGCATTCCAAGTCCGAATCTGCTTAAGATACTTGGATTCAATTCCATCAAAATATGTCTTTTTTCAAGACAATTGTTCTAAGATAATCCATTATTTTGTTTCCCAGAAGCATCAAAGACTGGCCGAATTTTTCTCGTTAAATTTTTTTTATCACGGCACGATGACACAAGTACGTACAAAGAAGATCATCCAATCTCAAAATATCCATAGGTTCTATTATTTCTTCTCTAAGCCATTTGTGAAAAACGTCTGTATAATATTTTATCAAAATTGTGATTGTAGGACCTTAATTATACTTTTGAGTTTTCTCTCCAAAAATAGTCTATTATTTCCAGGGGGCTGCGATCTTTCCAACCAATGAAGAAACACTTCGTGTTGCCAGTCAGGAAGTCTCCTCATTGTCTTCAAAAATACTGTCTGAGTGCTGCTTCTTGCTCCATTTTAAATTGTTTCTCTGCCTGATCTTTGATTCCTATTATATCAAGATTCCATAAATCTGTTTCAGAAATTCCTGTTGTTAGCATTGAAGTGATAATCAGATCAGTGATTTCGCCACTTTTTTTTTTCTTCCAGTGCTACCCATGACTGTCTAATCCTAATCATGTTTCAATCGCAACTAAACTAGAGGGCAACAGCTTATAAACTCCTGTCAGAATTTTTCCAGCAACTTCCGCTCCAATCAGTAATTCTATGGATGTATGACGTTGATCACTCAAATAGATATTGTTTTCAGAAAGTTTATTCAACCAAGTCCCATCCGCAACTTGGAGGAATTGTTTCACAATTTGTTTCTTGTTCGAGGACTTCAAAGTTACAGTTGTAATTCAGACTAACATCGGTGAGAAGTCTTTATGACAGATTTTAGTTCTCATTCCACCAAACACAGAATGTCGTAGACTTTCCCTTCTTTAGGGTTCATAATTCAATTTCTGATATATACTATTTAAAATGTAGGACCTTTGAGAATCCGAGTCAATTATTGCTTTTATTTTAACTTTATCGTTGTATCCTCTAAAATAAACTGCAAGAGCTTGTAATGAGACATAAGGAGTAGATGAAACATTTGCAATAGTATGATCCTATACAGGAATACCATTTTCGTGTTTAGGATTTGTTAGGGTAAGACTGAGCTCTATTATTAATGCACATAAGAAGATGGTGTAATTGTTTCAGTTTAAGCATTTAATCTTGGATTTATAAGTGTAAGAGATATGGTTGAGTTTTATACATCTGAAGCAACGATCATTTTTAATTAAATATTTTTTCTCTGTTCAATTGGTAAACCATAAGCATATCTAAATTCGACTCTAGAATATTTCTCCTCACAGAATATACACTGCGAGCTCTTCGAGGTTGTGCTACCTAGCACTTAACTATAAAGTTCCATGCCTGTACATATATTTTTATTATGATTAAGGAATGATTTCATCGGTAGATTTTCTTCTTTTTATATTTTAAGCCAAACCTACTTTTGGCTAAGTTAATCTCTTCTTCGCCCTCAATTTCTTTAGCAACGTATTTCATTAAGATTTTTAACTTGTTAAATTTCTCATTTGATTTAAACGTTATTGAAGAAAAATGTCGCTCCCAAATTCTCAAAAAGTCCTTGGGTAAACAAGACTCAACTATTGGATAAAGCACGGGGACATACTTATCCCTTGTACACCCAATATTTTCAGAGATCTTTACTGAGTTTCGATTTTGTCGAACAATTTAATTAACTGGAGCTTGTTTCCATTATTCATGGCATTGTTTAGTACTAAGTAAATTTAGTTAAAAGTTCCCTTGCGTATAATTTCACTAATAAGTCTTCTCTTCCGAAATGCGCTTTTAAGTACTCTATAGCTTGACTATAATTTACAGCTATTGGAGGAAACGATTCGACAACTTCCTGAGTTCTTGAATTTTTAAGGTCGACTGAACCAAGTACTTATATTTATCTTTATTTGAAATATCAGAGTCTTCATAAATTTTCTTGAACAATCCCCATAAAGATAACCAATTTTTTAAATTCCTTTCAATTTTTTGTAATTCTACCTTGGGCTATTTAAAATAACTTTTATTCTAAAGGTTTTCACTAACCGAGTGTATTTTAGTTGCATTGTTCTATCTACTAATAGACCTTTCAAGTTTTATTTTCCAATAAATTAATTTGTCTTCATTTGATTCACCACTTTCGATTTCATTATGTCTGTGAGTATACTTAGCATCTCTCTGAATTAAGTTAAGTATTTAAGTGCTGTATTTTCGTATATTTTTTATCCAATGACTGGTGACTAACAAACAAATATGAATCATATTTAATTCTGTTTTCAAAAATTTATTTAACTTTGTCAGTAAATTTAGTAAAACAGCCACGATAAGTTCCTCTTAAATGAAATAATTTTTCCATATAACGACAAATATCATTTCGTTTCAATACAAATCTCAATACTAATAATAATCTAAGTATCTATTCAATATAAAATGTACTTTCGCTTCTTTAAAATAAAAAAAAATATTCAATTCAACAAGTTGTATTCATGGAGAAATGCGTAATACAAAACATGTCACACTTCAATTATATTATATTCCTTAAATTAAAAGCTTTCAACAAATCTTTTCAAAAACAATAAAACATTCTAATTAGAACAAATATATTCAAGTACTACAGATAATTCTATATTAGAATAACTTCTATATGTGTGTTTATCTATATAGAAAATAAATTTAACCATTGCAAATTAGTACTTGAATCCAGTATTCTCAAAAATGATACATAATTCGGATTCAATTTATTTTAAATAATTTTAATTTAACTTCATCGAAATAGTTCTCTTCTTTGTTCTAATATACACATACTGTTATACTGTTTTAACTAAAATCAATTATTTATTGACATAATAGATATTAAAAATACTTTATTTAATTTCGCTTAAATCTATTTCAGATATTCATCAGTCCATAAAGTATGTAAACAATAAACGTCTAAACGAAATCTAGTTTCATTTTCATGAAAATTATTTAAATCCAGCAACCGTGTTCAGGTGCCATTAATGTCACGTCAATCTTCATTATCACTAATAAATCAGAAATGAAATATAAATTAATTACATAGTTATTTACAGGATTTTTAAAAATAAAATTTTAGCGATCGTAAAACATGTGCGATGCTTCCGAAAGTTCGCTAAAGTTCTAGTTTTTTTTTTTTTAATTAATAGTTAAGTTGAGTGTTTTTGTGATATGACCCCCTTGAGTTCCACCATATTGGAACTGAACACTCAGGAACGAAATATTCTAACTAGACAAGAGCAACGTAAAGTTCAACCACATCGGCCATTAGCCTCAGCATGCCATTTGCTTCGTTCTAGTAATTTTTCAGTTCCTTAAAGTTCTATTTACTGCTTTATTATTCCAGACCAAGTTGCTAAAGTACAGAAAGACAATTATCATTAACGTTAAAGCAATAAAAACAGCCCTTATTAAGCAGGTGATATAAATTCCACAGTTAATGTAATAAAACTATTTTTGTTAATCATATTTTTTTTTTTTTTGTATTTGAAAAATAAATTAATAATTTATTCAGCTCATACATATTCATCCATTTGCCACATGTCGTCATAAAATTATAATACAGCTTCCTTGTACTTCCTTGTGATTCAAAATACTTTATGCTAATGGGTCATTCCCCGTGAAGTTGCTTCATTTCCTAATTTGAATCTTGCATTTCTAATCAATAAAACGGCATGCAAATGAAACATTACAAAAAACTTATTTATTTTGTTCAGTAGGACATTTCACTCAAAATGATTTAATTAAAGTGCTGATGTGATTAAACTTTATTGAACGAGGTAGTTTTTTTTTTTACTTTTACTCAAACATCCTGTAAGATAAAGAAATTAAAACGAAAAATAATGCAGCATTTTTAAAATTATATAGTGAATATTGTAAGCAGATTTATCTTAGAAGGAATTTTTACTCTTATTATAACCGTTTTATTATTTGAAATACACGAAGAAAAGTACATCTGAAAAATTACGGAAAAATTACTCAATTAGCGTCAAAACACTTAAAATTTAAGACACAAAAATGTTTGAAGCGTTCCGCAGTAATTAATTGAATCAGGAAATTTGAAATTTATTAAAATTCTAATAGTTTTATTGATCCAGACAAGGTTAATATTAATTTAATCAGTTTTTATGAATTCAAATTAATCTGGTTTAATTATTTATCTATGTTTCTTTCACAAAGGCTCGAAATAGTGGTATGGAAATAAGCCCCAATCACAATTCTAGTCACTGATGTTCTTTTAAATGTTTTCATCGAAGGAGTTTTATTTTTATCTTTAACCGAAGGGATGATGTATTGTTGTTTACGTAGCATTAAATAAACCATACTAATATTTTGAGCAAATAAGATCTATTCATTTCTTAGAATGCTATCCTTTATCTATCAATCATCTTCATCCATCCATATTTTGCAGTTAGGCTGTTCTACAAAATGTTGTATCTAACCAAGTGAAATAACAATTCTACTCTTAATTTGTGGCCGAGGTAATCTAGTGGTCATGGTTTTGGATTCATGGTTGCTGTTTTCGTTCAGTCGTGTGTTCGATCCTTGGCCGCCAAAGACCCGCCGTGTAACCGGGGCTGATGTACGTTAAATCTGTCGGGGCCCAAAGTCCTCCCGTTGGAGTGGTGTGCAGGATAGGAGAGGGGGGTGTCGGCTCAGGTGTCCTCCTCGTCACTTGGCCGATGTTCAAAATTACAAGATCCATCTGCAATAACCCTAAGTGTTGCTTCTAGTGCGACGTTAATAAGAAACTAAACTAATCTGCACTTAATTTTTGATTGCGAGAACAAACTTTCTTTATCTTTAATTAGAATGAAAATTTACGGCATTTGATAAGAATATCTTTTATATAAAAAAGATTTCTTTTATTTTCAACTCACGGAAAACGTAATAGTATTTTTTAAAGATATATTGAATTTAATATATTATATTTTGATTTAATTTTAATATTTGACTATAATATCATTGTCTACTTTAACATTTTATTGA
>BMAW01006772.1:61226-85551 GCA_019974015.1 Nephila pilipes
TTGGCTTTAAAGTTTTTTTGATGAGAGTATCTTGCCACTTGTTTTATTTATTTTGCAAAACATATTATTATTTATATTTTGGTGGGATCTAATTTTTGCCCAGCTAGATGCAATGGGAGAGAGTTGGTACTATAGTTTATTACCTTCAATTCAGTCCCAAGTATGCTTGTGTATGTATTGTTATCTTGGGAATTCAATTGGCATTCATTTATTTATTCAGTTTTCTTTAAGTACTTGTGTGTACTCTTGTTTTTGAAAAATTTAATTTTTTTATCTGATACATATACACACACAGATATATAGATATATATATGTGTGTGTGTATATGAGTACATATATATATATATATATATATATATACACTATATAACAAAAAAGAAAACAAGGCTCCAAGAAGGAATGGCTCGATTGTAATGAAATTTCGTATGCAAAGCCTTTGGGCCGTGCATACAAATGATTAAAATTTGGTGTCCAATGATTGAACAGAGGGAGCCACAGCGCATCGGAACTATGCACTCAGCAGGCGTTTATAAGAAGCGATTCTCAAACTGATAGTCACTTTCTCTGTTGCATTATGATTTAGGATACCTTTCAACGATTAAAAAATGTTTCACCGTAGGATTCGAGCTAATTACGAGCAACTGTTAGAGTTTGAACGAGGGTATGTCATTGGATTGAAAGAGGCAGTTGGACAAATATATATATTTAAAAAAAATGGCAAAATTTCAGGTTGGGCAAATCGGAGAATCTCTCGTCATATGAGTCGAAGCGATGTGGCGATTAGAAGATGCTGGCAAGAATTGGTGGACAGTGGCAGATTTCAGCGTCATGATGGTAGTAGTCGACCAAGGGCCACAACAGATCGGGAGGACAGAGTGATTGTCAGATCAACTGTCACAGCACCTGATTCATTGTTATCAACAAACATACGTGCGACCCGCCCGCAAGTGTCCACCTTGATCACTCACAGACGGCTGATAGAGCGAGATTTGAGCTTGTACCAACCACTATGCCACCTGTCTCTCACGCCTGCAAACTTTCGAGCCAGAATACAGTGGTGCTTGGCTCTATCAGGTTGGAATAAGACAGACTGAGGACGTATGGTGTTTAGCGACGAATCCAGCCTTCAACTGTGTTTTGACGATGATCGAAGAAGTGTCTGGAGACACCCAGGGTAGCCTGCCGATCCTGCTTTCCCTTTTGCAAGCCACACAGTCCCTACATGAGGAGTTATGGACTGGGGTGCCATTTTTCTTGATAGCCGGGCCCCTTTGGTCCTCATTAGAGGCACACTTACAGCACGTAGACGATATTATGTGGCCTATTTTGCTACTGTCCCTTTTGTAGTACCTGGCCTTATTTTTCAGCAAGACTATACCAGAATACAAGAATGACTCTTGAACATCAAATAATTTCTTCACAATTCTATCTTAAAAACTGTGATCTTCAGCTGATGTATATTACATTAGTTCTTTACATAACGATCTTCAGTTGGATCAGATTTCAACTCGTTACCGTTTCAGATATAAAAAGTTTAGTCAATGCTAAACAACCATGGAAACCGTATTTAAAATATGAAATTTTCTAAGTAATTTCTTTTAAAAATCAGCTATATGGTTAGTCAATATACCTCCAAAAATGCATTTAATATTGAATATAATATGACAATTAGTGGAAATTAAGGAAATAATTATGTAGTTTACTCTTATTTCTTTTAGAAAAAAATAAACGCTCTTCAGTATATCTGTAATAATATATTTTTCTCATTAGTGCCTTTTAAGGATACATAAATCTTAAAAATATAACATATGCATTTAAAAATTTACAATTCCTTAAAATGGTAAAATCAACGACATATAGAAATTCATTTCATTCAAATGAAAGATTTATCTTGAATTGGATATGATACTTTTACTTATACTGTTATTACTTTTCAAGACATCCAAATCTGAACACAGATGTCACTATTAAAATATCTAATAGCATAAATCTCAAGAAATTTGTTAAAAACCAAAATTTTTCATATTTCAAGAACAAGCTCTTACGCTTCAAATGAAGATAAATAATAGAAATTACAATAGATATGTATTATTTAGGTCATTCATTACTGCTAAGATAAATGGTTGAGAGCAACATTACTAATTTGGACCCCTTTCTCAAAACTATTATCACTTAAAATAGCCACATAATATAAAAATTAATTGGTTCTTTTTTTGAAGCAATTATATGTTAAATATTCTTCTTTTTCACTGGTTTAAAAATGTATAATTCCCTTAAGTTTTATTGATAAGTTTGGAAACATTTATCCATTGGTAGCTTATAAACTAAAGTACTATTTTATCCTTTTAGTTTTCCTGCCGTAATTGATAAATTCATATAATCATCAATTATCGTAGAATACATAAATATTAACTATCCCCAAGCTGAGTTTAGCAGCTGTGAAATGATCTTTTTGTTTTGATTTCGGATAAAATTATTCCATACAATTTTAAGAAAAAATGTTACATAGAAAAAAAAAGGAAATATATTATATAAAATTCCGTCTTTAATCATATATAAATGCAATCAATATTTTTTAAGAATTAAAAATGTTTTTCTTACTTTAATATCAGAAAATATTAGACTCAGTGTCAAAATAAACAAAATGAACAAAACATGAAATCTATAATTTTTTTCAAAAATTAACTTACGTCTTTAAAGAAAAGAACTACAATATTTCTTATAAATATAATCCGTAAAATTCGTTTGGTTCACATATACTGCATTTTTAGAAATAAATTTCTCTTTAATTTTATTTTAATTATAAATTAATTATAACAAGATTCTTGTTTTATATAAAATCTCATTTTCATAATTTTAACAATAATGAAAAAAGCATCCTAGGCAATGTTGCAATTTCAACAGATTCATTTGAGCCTTGTTCATAAACTATTCATATTTTGGAATCAATTTGTCAATACTTTAAGCAGTTTTATATTTGAAATCCTTTCGTAATATTTATTTTTATTAAAGGTAACTTATGCCATTAATAGTTCCTGGTTAACATGACAGGAGTCAAATCTCTTTTTCAAATTGCATTACATCCAATTTTCCTCTTGAGTAATTTCAGAAAATTTTAAAAATACGTAACCTCATCTTCTTTTTTGCATATTTCAATTCATACAATAAAATTGACATTTGAAAAACTGAATATTTATAATAGTACGTGGAAATAAAAAATAAACCTAACAAAAATAATTCAGGAACATATTTAAATTTGGTTTCTCGTACAAGAATCAAATTTATTCTTTTACGGTTCCTGCTTTATCAGAAACTCAATTATTTTCAAAGAAATTTCTATCCTTGTGTCCTTTTTTTTAACTCAAAAAAAAAATAGCTGGTGAAAATATCGATTTCTCTCACATATGATCGATTGTATTAGAAACTTTTCTCAAAAAGATATGTGCATTTTAATAGTATTTCTTTCTTTTGTTATTGAAGAATTTCAAGTGTGTTTTATAACTATTATTATTAACTTCGTTGTAAGAAACCTGGATTGATTAGACATAGGAAAAATCTTGAAGTTATCCTTTTTATCGTATATTCAAATAAAGTTTTTATCCTTTTTCTTCAAAGTTTTATTTTGTCCACTTCCTATTCATATACGTATTCCTATTATAAAAAATAAATATGTACTTTTATAGCAAGAGTTTATCAGATGAAATCATACTTAGTTTTGCAAAACTTGTATGTCATAGGAAATATATTTGCAAAAGCAGTAATCGTAACTATATTTAGAATCACATTTTTCTGTGGAACTCTTTTTATTCTGAATAAAATTCTTATATATGAAAATTTTAATCTTTATTGCGCATATTTTGAAGTAATTCATTTGTTTGTATATTTAAAATATTTTTAAATATTTTTTTCTTTATCTATTAAGGTTTGATTCGCAGAAAATCATTACCTACAATTACTTGTTGAATGAGTTCAATAGACTCTAAACCCCTGTGGTGAACCGAATATGACAGAAAAGTCCCACTGTAGCTCATGCATGTCCTAAGAGGCGAGTGAAATGGGTACCCATCGCCTGGGGGGTACTGCTGGGCCCCCTGTCCCTGAGGATTATATCAGCGGACCTCAGGGACTTGCCTTTTTTTAGTTAAATAAGGGCATCATGACCTCGAGGCACCCGAGGGATCTATTTCTTTCCTATGGGGTTTACTACCTTTGGTAAACACGGGTGACGCACTCCCTAATTACCCTAGCGATCCGTCTCTATTTTTGACCCTCCTTCTTGTCAACCAGTTTTTGTCTTTTATTCAATTTTTTCACGTCCAGACCACAGTTAAATCTTGTTTGGCGTAGCATAACCAAATCGAACTCTAGCGCCAATAACCTTTACATTCACTCACTCTCTCACTCATTCACTCAATCTACTCTAATCTAATAAATCAATCAATTCTGCAAAAAGAACCTAAAACTAAAATACAATAACAGATTTAAAAAATGACTAAATATTCAACGAATCGTATGAGAGGGCGTTTATAATATGTTCCATGTATTTACGCGTATGTTCCTAATGGCTTTGGAATTTTTTCCCTTAAATTACGGGAGTCGTCGGCTTATAGACGAGTTCATTTTTTTTTCCCTAAAAATTTTGTTAATTTTCCTTTAGCTTCATGATTAATCGCGAGATATAGCACGTTTTTATTTGGTTAGTTTATAAAACTTAAGGCTATCTTCACTTTTGTCAAAAGATAGTATTTTATATCATATTTCCGAGCAGAAAATTTCATATAAATTTGCGACATAATAACACATACATCCCTTTATGATGCAGTATTCTAAAAAATTAAGACCAAAAATACTCCATTTCGTTTATCGGAACAAGTAAAGTTTATATACCTTTTAGAATAACAGAATAGTAATTACACCAGAATTAAAAGATATTTTTTCAAATAGAAATGAGTAATGTTTTAAATACGCTACTCCTGAGATAACGAATATAAATTAAACCTCAAGCGCTTTTTTGTTTGAAAAAATATTCCAATTTCGGGGCCTATACTTTAACAATACGCGAAGACATTCATAATGCTATACGGAAAATAACTTCACATTCAGTGATATTTCCTTTTTATGTAAAATATATTGCTTTATTTTGGAACGTTTTATTATCAATTTGCTGAATAGATGCCAAAATAAAAAAATATGTGTTTGGTGATATTTGCATCCAGATATTGCAAAGTACCAAAACGTTTACTGTAAATAATAAAAAAATACCGTAGATGATGCGCACTTAAAGATAGCAATAGAGGAGAAGATAACTTCAACCCTAATACATTTTGAGTGTTAAGAATGCAAACTTTATACGTAGAATAAAATTAATATTTTAAAATTTGTGTATACATGCAAGGATTCTAATCTATCGTTAAATTCACTCTCTTAATGATTTACAATACGAAAATCTTTTTTATGCCCACTTCATATACAGAACAGTCCTCGATACCAGATTTGTTTTTTCATTTAGGCTTATATATAGGATTTAAATTTTGGATAGAATTTTAAGAAAACGCACTTTTTTGACTTTTATTCAGAAACACACGGTATATCTATTTACCACTAACTTTCCAATTTAAGAAGAAAAAAAAACAATTTTAAGAAAATTGCTGAATTTTAATATCATAACTTCATAATAGGAAAAATATTGTATATTTCACAATTTCGTTTAATCATGCCTTTTTTATTTAGCTAGCAATATATTTGATAAAGTATTGTGTAAGTTAAAAACCACATTTACGGAATGTGTTTGACTTCATATTTTTTTCAAGAATGAAATCTTTTGAATTTTTTGTGAAATAATATTAAAGTGTCTGCAATTCTGATATATACAGACACATTCTCATTCTGAAAAAAAAAAGAGTAATTGCCTTTTGATGGAAAAAAAAGAGATACCATATAATCTTGATTATAAAAAATTGAAATTCGTATATGATACGCACTCATAGCTTCTCAATACTTTATTTAATGCTTGTACAAGTATTTATTAAAATAATTGATATTTTTAATAAAAAGAAGCGAAAACGTCATATTCGAAAGAAAAAACTTAAATTTTAACACAAAACAAACAATACTGTCAAATTACCGGTCTTAACCACTTTCACTATTACGCAGCTAATCTATTGTTATTGCGCCCAAGTCATAATTATCGGTGCCGTCGTGATATGCGACACGTACGCGTGTGCGACGTGTACTGTAAGTTCCCATTTGTGTACAAGAACACCTGCACAGCACGCGTGTTACAACAATCTCTTACAATTGCTGCATGTTCGTTGTTCGATATGTAAGGAACTTTTTTTTTAAAATTTGAACACGAGTATAATACACACTCTCATTTTTACTATCCAAAATGTGGGAACAAATTATGTATTATAGTCAAGAGTTTACGGTAATGAATATTTTAAATAACCTTACAAATATATGTATAACTTCATGAGTGCCATTTTTCTCGAATCATTATTTAGAAAGTATGCAAACATTAATCAATTTCAGTTATTATATGCAGCATCCTATAGTATTTCAAAATACTTATTTCTATCATTTACTTTTTACTTATTTCATTACTTTCTATGTCTTCACTTTAATTTGTGTAAAATATCTTCTCACATAGCGATATTTAACAAAACATTTTTAAAGAAAACCTAGTCTGTGTTGTATAATATTATAATACTAAAAATTAAATATTTATTATTAAACTGTTTGTTATCATGTTTTCACTTTAAATTGTGAAAAACATCTTTTCGCATAGCGATATTTAACAAAACTTTTTTAAAGAAAACTTGATCTGGGTTGTATAACATTATAATACAGCAAATGTTCACGCTTGCATGACTTATGAAAACAAATAAAACTATAGAAAAAGTATTTTTATGCATTTTAACAGTATACGTATAGCAACATCTGTAAATAGTACTGCAATCCATCTTCTAACCCATCCATCTTCTACACATTCAAGAGAAATCGAGCATTACTTTGGCAGCGTTTCAATGTCAAGGGTAGGTCTAACAATATTTACGTCAAGTAAAATTAAATCTCTGAAGTAATGGGGCGCACTACATGTTTAAGAATTTTTTTTTTCACAAAACGAGTTGTGAGGGACCAAAACATTTTTAGAACGCTCAATTAATTACAATTAGAAACGCACAAATCATCATAAGGAGAAAAAATTTTTTTTTTCAGTATCTTAATTAAAATTTATTGAAAAATCACATGTAATAAATCACAATAAAAAGATTAAAAATACTAATTAAATTAAATTACTTCAGATGTATTGTATTAATTGGTGAAAATTTGTAAAATGTATAATAATGAAGAATTCAATATTATTTTTAAATTTACTTCCTGCAAAAAAAAAAAAAAAAAACGTGTCTGTTTATTTAACCGTAAAATATGTAATTACAAATATGTAGATAAAACACTAAAGCTATCAATATACGTATTAATCAACACAGATCTGATGCAAAATAATTTTAATGACATTTATGACTGTAATAAAATTAAAATTAGACATTTTAATAGCTCATTATCGTAAATTTTAAATAGCGTACTTATCTATTATTGAGATCATTCCTAATAGAAAAGGCTGACCTAGTGTAATAACCTAGTGTTTGAGGCATCGGACTCGCGCCCTAGGGTTTTCGTTGAATCATGGGTTCGAGCCTTGATGTCACTAAGGGTCCGCCGTGTAGACGAGGCTGATGCGCATTAAATCCAGCGGGAGCACGTTAAATCTGTCAGGAGAGGGGGTATCAGATCAGGTGTCTTGCTCGTCACTTGACCGAGGTTCAAAATTACGAGGTCCGTCGTCAGTACTTCTTGTGTTGCTTCTAGTGCGACCTTAATAAATTCAAACAAACAAACCTAATAAGAAAAAAGAAATTACTGGTATGAAAACTGCTTTATTCGATCATATAATAATATATACTGTTGTTTTTATTTTGGTTTAATACCATTTTGTTATTTTTTTATGGTTTATTATTTAGTATATATATATATATATATATATATGGTTCTTATGAGATAACCCTGAAAATATTTGTGTTAATATGCTTTGGACATTAAGATGTTGTTTAACAAATTAAAGCATTTATATTGGCTTACTATGAAAATGTTTCAAATGTTCAAATTATGACAGTTGCTATCTAAGCAGATAGCCTTGAAATATCAGAAAATTGGTTATTGCGATCAGTACAATGAACACGCTAGTCAGTAGAAAGGTGATGCGTATGCAAATGTAAGGAACAAAAACTTTATAGGCGACGTGAGTGTACGCAAAACGCTTGCCGTCTGCTTGCGCAGCTCAAGACCACAATAAAAGTAAGAACTGAGACGCCATTAAAGACATTCGCTTCAAGTGCAAGTGAGTTCTTTTGTGAAATATAGCTAAAAGAAATCACCTGGAAGACTTCACACAATCGGAAATCTGGTGAAGGGGCTTAGTTTGACCAGTGTAGCTGAAGAGTTCTTAATCAATAGAAGTGTCATTTTGCGTGCTTGGAAAGCTTTCCAACCTTATATAAAGCTCTTAGAAAGGTTGGTGTTGGCCTGTCTAGGAAAAGAACTGCAGTGGATGACCGGTATATTGTTCTGCAAGTGAAGAGAGCCAGATACCAGTCAGCAAGCACCATTGCTCAGCAACTATGTTCAGCAACAGAGCGACAAGTGTCGCGGTTTACTGTGGCCAGACGACTTCACAATGATGATTTATTCACCCTTGTACTGAATACTGCATTATTTTGAAAGTAGGCCGTTGGTGGCCCCGTATAGAGTGGTGTAAACTTGACATCTCATACAAAAACTCACATAAAAACTGGACATTTCATCAATGGAGTCTCTTTTCTTTACGAATGAGAGTCGGTTCAGTGTCACACGCAAATCTCAACACTAGATGATTTGGAGATAGGTCGGAAACGGAGTCAATCGAGTAACATCACGGAAAGAGACCATTTCGGTGGTCCTGGTGGTGTCGTTTAGGGAAGCAAAATGCTGAAAGGAGAGATTAAACTCCACGTTTTCTACAGAGGTTCTGTAACCGGAGATCGCTATTGTAAGGAGGTGAACCTTCCCTATATGTGTCTATTCCGAGGTGCTATTGGACCAGAATTCGTTTTTAATGATGACAATGAGCGTCCTCATTGGACAGCTGATGTTAAGTAGCTACTGGAAAATGAAGACTTTACTCAAATAGATTGGCCAGCGTTCTCTCCTTATTTAAATCCCATAGAACATGTATAGCATGCCTTAAGGAAACGCCTTTCCGCATGATTACATCCTCTGTGGAGCTTCCAACAACTGAAACAGAGGCTGATTGAAGAATGGACACTCTATCCTCAAGAACTGTTCGACAATCTGCTGAGAATGGAGAGACTGTGAGAAGCAGCCATTACAGTAAGGAGAGGAATATTTGTTTGCTGGTTCTTCCTCTTGGACAGACAATCATGTGTAACGATACTGTGAGTTCAATAAAGCCTTTTTTGTTTGATTCCCTACTATACGCATTTCATTAATTTTTGCGCAACTATGCTTTCGCCATCATTTTCAAAATCCAAGTACAAAATGCTGCAAGTACAAATGCATCGAGTACAAAATGCTGTCTCACATTTCTGAATTTCATGTCTCTCAGAGGATTTCTCGTGGAGTTATGGCAAAAAAACACCTGTTACTTAAGCTTTGCACACCAGTGTACATAAGGATTTAGATAGTCCTGACAACGGATATAGCACTAAAATACTTATACAAATAAATAACAGCTTGGGAAACTGAATGAAAGGCGCATGAACAAAAAAAAATGTCTAATAAATTAAATTGAAAATATGATGCTCCTTAGTGGAAAATGTTAGGAGAAAATATTAACTTATACTTTAATATTTAAGTCAATGCTAGTGATCGAAATTCATCCGTAATTTCTGAATGTTACTTGTAATTCTCAAGGTGAATTTACTATCTGAATTTGAAACGACTAGTTATTTCATTTTAAATTTAACGATTGTTTTATGCTAAAGTATTATTATAATGATAGAGTTAACAAAAAAGCAATTAAAATCCAAGGTATAATTTAAATTTCTTTTTAGTAGAATAATTATATAACACTGAATGAGATCAATAATAGTATCAAAGTGAATAAAATTTCATTTATTTTAAAACGAATATCCACTTTTGCAAAATGCATTCTGCACAAATTTCTGCATAACAAATTTAAAGGAACTCTACCATTTTAATAATTAAATTAACTGAATTATTATTATAGTACTGTATTTTTAAGTAAAAAAGTTTTGATATTTAAAAGAAAAAAGCAAGCGGAATTTTTCGTTTGTTTCATTTTTTATAAAAAAGCCACTGTACCTAAATTTACTGTTCAACATAATTGCCTCCCTTTTTAAGGCACTTATCATAATCATATCGTACAACCAGCTTTCTTATTCCATGCTCAGATAAATGTGCAGTTTGGTAGGCTAATCACTTCACAATGGCCGTTTAAACATCATCATCATTGCCGACTGCCTAAATTCTTTTTCCAGTAGAGGAACTAGTGGCAATCCCTGGGAGCTAAATCAGAGATAGGCTGACGGGAATCTTGTTTTTCCCAGCCATATGAGGCAATGAGATCCTGGATTTGATAAGCCACGAGCGGATGGTCTTTAACATTCAATAAACCAATTCCTTTATTAAGAATGCCACGCCTCATGTACATAAATACATGACACAGTTGAGGTAAGGAGTCATAACTTGTGTTTCGAAACTTATTGTGTGATCCGTAGGGAACAGCTTTTCCAGCCGCACCCTCTGCCTATCCCAAAACATAGTATGCAGGATTTTGAATGATGAAATTGTTTGCTTGGACTTCACTTTTTTGAGTGGTGTTGAATCCCTTCATTTTATGAATCGTTGTGGACATGTCTCTCGTTTCACCAAATGACATGTCCACAAGCGTAATTAATTTGCTTATGATTTTGGCAGCTTTCGTGCCTTTTGTTTGCAGAAAGCGAAACACTGCGCTTGTTTCACAATCGTGATATTTTCAATTGTATAGAGCCATTTCAAATGAACACAAACGCAATCGCGGACAAATAATTCCGTGCTAGTGTCAACAGATACGAGCATTCAGTGCATCTGCACATCTGCATAGAATGGCAACAGTAGCACTGCAACTGCCAAATTTAAAACAATTCTTATTTAAAAACATTCTAAGTAAATTAATATATAGTAAAATGTGTGAACATATAGTTTCTCCAAATATTCATAGCATATTATATTAGCATTACGGACTAATACATCTAATATTTAATAGAATAATTACCATACAATATAATTTACTGTTAGAGTCAAAATAATTATAAAAAAAATTCATATCTGTGAGCATTTCTGATTTAGTCAGATTCAGCTCACTAAAACTACAGTGAGCAAATCATTTAAACATATTAAAAAATATATCACAGAAATTCTCGAAATGAATAAGAATTTTATATTTGGATAAGTGATAATTGAGTATAAGTAAATATCATAAATTGCCATTCTGCGTAATACTAATATTATTAAAAGTATTTAATTTTTAGTAATACTTATTTAATTGCAATATTTCTAAAATGTAAATATTATATATTTATAGATTAAAAGAGAAGTTAATATTAGTTTAATAATATTAATTAATATAATATTTCTGAATAATAATTTTATATAACTACTAAACGATGAAGATTTACTTTTTATTATCGAGATAAAATACTTACATTTTTGAGCACTTTAATTATTCAGTTACTGAAAAGTGTTCGTGTTTGAAATAAACGAATTGTTATGACCTTGATAATATTGTGTAGAAAACCGGGTTTGATATAGGTAAATGTATTATTTATAACACGAATGAAAACAACACTGCTTGAGTACAGGATATGGTATTAAATAATGCAAGGTATATAGTTTGTGATGACATGATTTTTCTATGCAATAAATTTTCAATGTGAAAAAAATTGATGAAACTTATTTCGAAACCTCCCTCGTACTAGATTCAATTTAATAACAAGAAAGCGTCTAATTCACAGAACAATTTACTGTTCTTTTTTTTATTTATTTAAAGAACCTTATCCTAAAATAATCGAATACATAATAAAAGCTAATGCAGCAAAATGGAAGTCAATTACGGGAAAAGTAAGAGTTTAACTTTTTATGGTTTCTCATATTATTCGATTTAAGAGAGGCTGGTTTTGAAGACTAAATCCTTAAGGTAAGCAGTTTCCAAGGAAATAATTTTATCCAGATGTTTTGAAGTGCATATTTATTTTCAGAAACCGGACATCGTTTCTAATGATTTTTGTTGCAAGATCTTAACGGCTCATTTGAAATGCCAGTTTATTAAATTACTTCTGCCTTATGGAAAGTAAATGTACTGAAAGCTGAAATTGAATTTCATTGATACTTGGTGAAATCACTAACAATAAATTTTGTTTCTTACTCCCCTTTAAACTGTTACAAAATAAATGTCAAGGAAACTTTATTTTAGGATATTATTTGTCTGCATAGATTGTTTTGCTCCTTAAAAACGCATTATTGGATAGTAAGTTTATTTAAGGAAAATATTTCTGCTCTTAACATCAACTCAATTATATTATTAATTATATATTCCCATAGCTTATTATAGGGTGGAGAAGTCATAAATGTAATTATTTTTTACTTCTTTAATGGTACTTTTAATAATTTTCTTATTTAACTTAATCGAAATTTAATTACATAATTCAATAACAATTCAAATATTGTCACATTTTACCATACAATCAACTGTCCGTCATTAACCTTAATATCATTAAACTTACATTATTAACTATGTTTTGCATTTCATTGCAGACTATAAAAATACTTACGCACAATACGTCCAAAATCCTGAAGCATTCGATCATCATAAGATGAACCACTTTCCATTATATGAGTGATATGAAGCAATCCATTTAATACTTTTTTAAATAATGTTTCATTTTTATTGTACAAATTCACTGCCAATTATTATTTAATATATTTTCTTTCATTAATACGCTGTTTTTGAGAAAACAAGTTATATAAAGTCACATTTAAGGTTATTCTTCAACTAAAAAAATAATAACTTTTGACAAATGTAAATTTCATATATAGTGTGGAAACAAATATAACAAAATTATTTCGTTATAAAAACGCATTATTTTCTATTATAATACAATACTGCAATACAAATTTAAAACTGATATTATTTTGTTTAAAGGGAAATACATTTATATGAAAGTTATTTATTACAAAACTTGTAGTTTTCATTTTAATTCGGTTGGCTATTCTTATAAAATGGCAGGAAAATTGTTCAAATATTTCATAAAAATTATTTAAAATGCAATATAGTTTGCTTTAAGCAATACCTTCCATAACAGGTTATAATATCTAAATTAAAATGAGTAGTTATTGTTTTAATTATGTTGAAAGAATAATATAAAATTCCAATTTTCATAAAAGTGTAATAGGAGTCATAAAGTGTGTTTTCACTGAAGAAGAATTTCATTTATATCAAGTTTCTAAATTTTTTTTCAAAATCTTAATACTATATTAACTCATAAGATACCTTAAAAATTCCATAGAAATTAAATGAAAAACTTACACAGTAGTAAAATAAAAGTCATCAAACTATCCTCGAATTAATCTTTTCACTTTTTTTCCGTTAATTTATCAATAATAAAATTAATTTGATAAAACGTAGATATATTTCGTTACGTATTTTTCAAAGTTATCAAATTCAGTCATCTTTCTGGAATATCAACTGTACTATGAAGACTAAGCCAAGTGCTTGTGCAAAAGAATAAGGCAAAATATAAAGAAAAATTTCGGTTTCTTCTTTTTTAATGTGTTCTTCTTGAATACAATATATTTAAAAATTTACATAATCTGTCAGATTTTAAATAACATTTATTTGAGCCATTATATATTTCAATAGATTGAATATTTTGGATATTTCTTTTAATTTTATATTATTATTGTTATTATTATTATTATAATATATATATATTCTCCTTATCTCTTGTATATAAAACACAAATACTTTAGCTTAGACATTCTTCTCTGAAGCTTCATTTACAGGACTTATTTGCATGATTCAAATAAATTGAATGACTGCAGAATAATTGAAATTCCACTCTAGTTGTGTTCTATTACAAAGTAAATAAATTACAAATATTCATGAATTATAATAGGTAGTCGAAAGTGAATTTATAATTTGTATTCTGAAATTAGATTAATGGAACGTATTTGAGTAAATGATTAGTGAGCAATCTTTTATTTTTGTCATATAATACATAATATACACAATTGCGGAGAAACTAACTGCAGATTTCTTCTTTCAAAAGCTCAGAGGGTATTGCATTATATAGAAGAAGATTTAATAATATTCAAATCGAAATTCGTAGACATGAAACACATGGTGTTTAAAAGAAATATATGAAAATATTTTAGGCCTTTTGCTTTTAAAATATCTGCCCACTGATTTAATTTTCGAATACCACAAAAAAACCTAAACTGGTTCTTATTAAATAAAGGAACTAATAAATATCCAATCTAAAAACATTCAAGCGAAAGTACGCTCTCTGATTTATGCTTCAACATCATGTATAAGAAAGGACAAACAGTTTGAAGCCACACTTATCCAAAGTATTCGTACGTCTGGCTTTCATCATGAAAATATAAAAAAAAAAATAACAAAATAGAAAAACACAACTAAAACCAGTTATTCAATCAGTTCTGAAGTTAAATATAAACAACAGAAATGCGTGTCTTATAATAAATCTTATAAAAGTTCTTAATGGAACTATGCTTGTAGTTTTATGCTTGATGAAAGAAAAAAATTATGGAAGAAGGAGAGGCAGTTTTTCACATGGTAAGGCATTTAGAATTTCTAGATTTTGTAGAGTAGTGGTCACTTATTCAATTTATAACAAACAAAACATTTTACCAATTTTATGTAGTTATGAAAGTGCTAATGGGAAAAAACTCAGACGTAAATTTGTGATGAAAATAATTCACTAATTGAAAATAATGCTTTGTGTAATAATTTATGTTCTAAAGAAGTTTATTAGTAAACCTTGCTTGTATGTGCTAATAAAAATGATTTTAGTTAACAGTTATAAATACTGAAAATCAAAATCATATGTAAGTAAATATGTTGCTTAATTGATGAAATTTATGTGTTAGATAAACAAACTGTTATTAATGGGCTCTTTGAGGCATAGCAAATTCTTTAAAAGCATAAGAAATATTCCTATTAAGTTGTGTAATGTTGAAAATACTTTTTCCATGAATTATAAGTAATGGATGAATGTAAGATTTATGCTTCTACCCAGAAGATGTAAGACTACTAGAGTATTAATGAATTAAAGACATCTGGTACTTTGTTAATGGTATTTACATCAATGAAAATACTTGCTTATATGATAAAGATCCAAATTAAATTAACATTTTAATAGTTACAGATTTACGGCAATATTATATACAAGAGAATTTAAACATTTTCTCAGAATTTTATTCCGATGAATATTAAGTTAGGATGAATAAAAATGAGAAAATATGGAATGAGTGACGAAATTAGTAATAATACGCATATTTGTGTGTGTCTCGTATTGAGTTGAATATATCGAATCTTTGAGAGCTTGGTACTTTGGGGTATCGAAAACTCCACCGCAAAGATTAGTGGAGAAAACCCAAGGAAGAGATTAAGGAACGCTTTCACCTCAGTGTAACAGGAAATGAAGATCGGTAATATATTATTAGTTTACTTTGAATACAAGATCACCCACCTATTCCTATTGACAAAAAGATAACTTAAAGAAGTTTTACAACTGTATCAAGGCCATAGAAAAATCCAGAATGTTGGTTGATTGTGAAAATGTATTTCAAGATTGGCTGTTCGAAGACATTATCGAAGAAATCGATCCTATAAAAGTAACTAACGAGAGCATTTCTCGCCATCTTGTTTTCAAAGAAAATTCGACCACCAAGATATGATCCGTATTTGATGGTTCAACCAGAGAAAAGGAAGTCGTGTGTTTTGAACAACTGCCTGGAAAAAGGATATAATCTTGCACAGCTCATCTCATTAATAATAAATTATTTTGGAAATTCGAAGCAGTTGCAGACATTATTAAGGCATTTCTTCAAATTGGTCTACAAGAAGACGATAAACCATATCTTAGGTTTCTGAGAATTGGCAGAGAAAATGAAATTTTCAAGAATTTTCAACACAAAAAGATTTTATACGGAATATCCTCTAGTTCTTTTCTTTTGTTGCAACTTTCAAACTTCGTTTGATCAATGCTGAAATTGTCAGTACAATGACCTGCAAATTCTATATTTTTGAAGTTTTGTGGTGTGTTGTGGTCAACAATACATCCAAAGTCTTCTTCATTCAATGACAAAACGTGTAGAAGTAGTTATCAGCCATGACAGTAAGATTTAGTAATGATTTCATCATCTTCGTCATCCCTCAGAAGACGATATTTTCAATCATTTCACCCTTGTTCAGTGAGTTAATCTCTCTAATAAGTTTGTCTTCTACATATCTTGTACTTCTTGGCGTTATGTTTTGGATGGAAAACAGTTTATTTTGGAAATTCTTTTGTATTATTTGTAGTGTAATATAACTCTAAATAATTAACATTGACAATGTTTTTGAATTTGTCTTAGATATCACTATATTGTTTGATAAATTTGCAATTATGCTGTCGGAATCTTAGTTTGCGTAGCATAAACTTAATCCAATCACAACAAGTACCTAAAACTTAGAGAATTATACTCAACTGTACCTATGACTTAAAATGAAATAACGTTTATAGGTTACAAAAATCCAGGTATAATTGTAGACAGTCACCTCCTCACATTCATAAATAAGTTACATTCAAAAGTAAAAGCTGTTCATCTAAAGCAATATACTATAAACTATACAGTCTACATTTAATTTTAATCATTAATCTTAATAAACTATACAGTCTACATTTAATACTGAAAATGTGTCCACATCTGTGGAATTCACAGGTATTTGGTTCAGGTAGATTTCAAAATTAATGCTACTAATAGTGTATTATGTTACACTTGTTATCATATCAATAATGCTAACGCCCTATGGAATAGAGTTACCTATTACATTAACAATATGAATGCTACGTTTATATGTATAAAAACTAGCCATTTTTGTACTACAGCACATTAAATGTTTTATGATTGAATCAACATATACTCAATCAGTTTGATCAAATAATTATTAAATAACCTAAGAAACCATATTCAGTTACATGAAAATAAAAAAAATAATCAATTACTATAATTTATTTTATTTTATGAAGATTAATGTCGTAATATAAATAAATACTGAACAAATGATGGTGACATTTAAATTAATAGTAATAGATTCATAACATAGAACACTTTTCTCACACTGTATCCTTTCTCTATTATAATATAAATAACTGAAATTTCAAAATGAAAGCGAACAGAAATTAAATGGTACCTTCCCCAATAATTTTATGTCTATGTGGCCACGGTAGCTAAATGTCATGGGATCTCATCTTAAGGGCTGTTTACATCGAACTGTTGATTCGATTCCTGCTCTCACTAAAGACCCTTTCGTGTAGCACAGCAGAGACATATTAAATCTGTCGAGTTTATTTTTCTCAGAGGGATAGTGTGGAAGTTAGAATACTAGTGCACCAGCTCAGATGTTATAATCGTCAGTATGACTCGAGTTGCTTGAATGCTTCCTTTAAACTAAACTTAAGTGCATTTTATGACGTTATTTTATTTGGAAAATTTTACTGGAACATATATAAATTAAAATGTGGTATAAAAAAGGAAAATAGAGATGAAAAACCTAAAATTATAAGAAGTGAGATTGAACATGTCCTTTACCTTCGATGAATTGCATGTTCAGATAGCAAATTGGGCTGAGAGCATCGGTGCTAGTAGGTTATTTGGTGATCATTTACTGTGATTGGAATTATATCGGATAATTTTCCTGACTCGTATTCACTTTTGAAGTAAATCAAGTTAAATGGAACTTTCAATAAATCTTTAGTTGTGGACGCAAGAAAGTTTTTTCTCCAAATTCGTAATTCCAATTTTAATAGGTCATTTGGTGATTGGTTACTGTGATTAAAATTTAATAGCGGATCATTGTTCCTGACTCGGGCCCATTTTTGAAGTAAATATGATAGTTCGAATATTCAGTTAATCTTTAGTTGTGGACGTAAAAAAAGTTTTTCTTTCATATTCGTAATACCAATTTTAATTAATTCTAAATAAGAATAAGTATAGATTATGGATTCACTGATTATTTAAATGACTGAGTAAAGAATGAAATTTATACAACAAATCACAAGAAAAAAATCAATCATCAATACAAGAAATTCCAAGTGCCCCTAGTCTATCTCTGTCATCCAACCAACTAATGCACAACTTCCGATATAATCCCATTCTCAAGAAAATTACTGCTATCATTTATCGCTTTGTTAAGTATTAAATTTAACTTTTTAAAATAATATATATATAAATTAGACATGTTCAATTTCCGCACAAATAAATAGAGAGGTTATTATTGGTAACAAGATCATGGCTATAATGAAATACATTTAAATATGCTTCAAATGTTTTCTTTTATAAAATTAGTTACAGAAATTGTCCTGTCCTCATTTAAAGTTTGAAAAAAATTAAATTTGTATTCATATGAGCGAAAATAAAATATTCTAAAGATTAATAGAAGTTAAGTTTTAAAATTATTTATAATAAATTTGGGATGAATATAATTTGTTAATTTTCGTAATTATGGAAAAAAACGTTTTTCTTCTTTTAAAGGTTTGTTGGAATCTCCCCTTTTTCACATCATTCATAACATGAATTATATATATAATTACAGTGGCTCCATTCCGGACCCACTTGAACCTAATCTACTTATAGAATTTTCATGACAGTTGGTATATACATTACATGGATCATTCGAAAGCGATTTCTGTAATAAAAGAATTGTTGAATTGTGACCATCAGGTTCAATTGTGGCATCTAAAGAAAGACAATAAATCTGTCAGAATAATTAAAATTTATTCAACTACAGAATGTGCTCAATGTGTGCTCCATAGACATCTATTATTTGTTGAAAGCGCATTACAGAGTGTTCAATGGTAGCTTGAAGAAACGCTCGAGGGGTTCTAAAACATGGCTTATAATTATGGCTTTCTACTCAGTAAAAGTTCTGATTCCTCCTCTATAAACATGGCATTTTTGAAATCCTCTCAACCGAAAATCACAGGAGCTTATGTCCTGTGAATCAGGAAGTCAGGCATCCTGGACTCATTTGGATATTACAGGATTTTCTCCAGCGTTAGCTCAATGAAATTCTTCGACTTAGCGTCCAATATAGAAGAGAACGAGGATCTAGGATTTTTTGTCTTTAATTATTTTTTTAGGATTTTTTTGTCTTTAATTATTTTGTTCAATACCAACTGAGAGCTAGATAGTTAAACAAAAGAAAGAAAGTAATATAGATCAAAATTTGTAACTACATCATTTGTAAGTAATTTTGAAATTGAACTCCTTTTTGTATTTATTATTTATTTATGTATTTCTTGAAATAGTTCTTAGCTCCACTTATTCTGCATTGGAATTTTTAAGATATTTTAAAAATCTTTGTCATTATTTTCAGCGCCCGAAAAACAAATTATGTATTCTTATGCAATTAATTTGATTTCCCAAATAAATATAAAGACATAAATCTAAAAATTTCCAAATCATAATATTTTGTAATAGTTCATTTTATTTGCATATGAACATAAATATTCTGATCATCACTAATTTAGCAAGATATTAATGAGAATAATACCAAAACACTAATTTTGATCGCTTATTTTTGTTCGAAATTGAGAATTTTCCCATTTAAGAATTTTTCGTTACATGTTTTTCAAAAAATATTCACTATATAATATTATGAAGTCGTAGAATGGGAGGAATTCTTGTTGGGATGTAATTGCAATACTTCAATTTAAAAAATATGAAAAACATTAAAGAAATTATCAATTAATTAATGTAGGATCTTTAAATCCATCTGCTTGTTCATCATCTAATACATAAAGCTCTTTCTATGGAAGATACATGGGGCACTAATAACATAAAATAAATAACTAATTAGACATTCCGTTGCTAGGATCGAATTATAAAAGTACAGTATTCCTTAACATCAACAACCGGAAAGTATTATGACAAAGTTAGTAAATTACTGTAGTTACACACAATTCAGTATACATTCTCAACTATTTATATATTATAAGAGAACCTTAAAGTTATTTATTCGTTTGATTTAAATGGCGTGATAATCATTTTATTAACAAAACTTTTATTTCAAGCATGTATTTAAAGTAATCAGACAAATGAGGATTTTTAAAATTTTCAAGACAGTGTAGAAATTTCAAGGTAGAAATTAAATTTGTAATTTTTATTAATTTTATTTTACTACTCAATAACTTATTTACGTTTTGATTAAAATCTTTAACTAATTAGACTATGATAACTTGGGGAATAATTTAGTATTATGTTTAAGTTTAGCAATACAGGATTTAAATACGTCCACTCGTATTACAAATTTAAACTGTCATAGATGTAAAGAAACTGAAACAGTTAAACCTGTGGCTTCTATAACTATCTTTATTAATAAAGTACCCTTTTTTAAAAAAGACCATTATGCTGTTAACTTTAGATATTTTTCCTTTATAATTTAGCAATTTTAATAATATTTTTTTGCCGTTAATAAAGCTAGTGAAATCAATATGGCCACTTTAGTATTTCTGTACATAAATCAATGTCTACGAGTTTTTACTTCACTTAAAGGAAAGAAGCGACAAAAGAAAGACAAAATTTCATTCTTTTTATGAACATAGCTTTGTTTTTATTTGAAATGAGCGAATATAAGAAAATTCGAGATAAAAACCAACGTTTTTATATAATGACAAAGTATATTAATTATTATACATTAAATTCAAAACAAACACGTGATAAACACATAAAAAAATGTAATTATAATTTCAATTGAATCAATCATTTATTGAATATTTTTTACTGAAAAATTTTACAGCACATACAAACCTTTTCTTCTTAAATTCCAAATATTTTTGAATTACCAGATCTAACCGCGTGGAGGTGAGGTGAGGCTAATTTGAGTATGATTGGCTATGTGTAACTAGATAATTCTACATGTATTACACGTCATACTCTTCTAGACCCAAAAATGTGGACAAAACACTAACGAACTTTACTAAAAAATTACGAATGGATCAAATAAAAGTTATGCCTCTAATATTTTTTACTAATTCATGATTTAGAGTCGACATATCAATCATTTAAATTCTACTTTCTTAGTACTTCTTAAATGCTGTACATCAAATTCTAGAAAACATAATTTTTAACTTTAAAATTTACTTAAGAAGACACATTTATGAACGTATTAAAAATTCATAATATAAAATCAAAACATGCATTTGAAAGTTTGTAAGTCATTCTATTAAAACTGGGAACCAGAATTCAGAAAAAAATATTGTGATATGACATGGCGCCAAGTATTGAAAACTTTCTTTCTTGCGAATGATTACTAACTAAAAGTCAGCAACCCTTACTATCTCGGAGACAGTAAAGGGGAGATGGTATCTCATCTTTGTGAGTAGAAAAGTTTTACGATACCTCATGTGGCGTATGGGGGAATTCCCGTTGTTCCTCGAGGGGGAAAGAAATTGTTTCGAGTGGAAGGGATATTTTGACTTAATAAAATTATTGCAATAATAGTTAAAACTTGTAGCAAATGTCTAAATATTGCATTTTTAGGCAAGTAAAAACGATTCCGAAAGTTTCAAAGTTCTAACTTGATGCGAAGTTGATTAAATTAGCGATCGAAAATTTGATGACACACACACACCCTCACACACACACCAAGTGATATTCAGAAAAACGTTTTAAAAACAGAAAACAACCAAGTTCATTTTCTCTTGATTTCAATTTCATCTATTTCTCTGTCTGTTTTGTGACATGATAACCAGGAAGTAAAACGAAACAATATTTATGTAATGGGAAAGAAAAATATAAGCATATTATTTTTAATATAATAAACATAAGAAACAAAATAATTTGCAAGTAAGTATTACAGCCACTAGAGAAGGTATTATAGCCATTAGCTCTGTTTTATCTGCAGCTATATGTTTCTCAAACACAATGATATGAAGCACTCTCGGTTTGAGGAAAAAAAATCTGCAAATTTTATTAAAACGCACTCACACTCCTAACAGGATTAAAATCCTTTACGTTTTTGTTTTGTTTTTTCAATTTTCAACCACTTTCTAAACTTACTAGATAAAAATAATAAAATAGTCCTGAAATGACGTACGGAAAATGCTTAGGAAAGGTTATTCGACAAATTCCTCTCGGTGTTTTACTATAGCCTATAATTAACTTCTTTTCTAAAATTAATAGATTCATATAATGAATAATTTTGAAGTAGAAATGGAAACTGAGAGTTGAATGTGTCATCTGCTCTAGGCATACTACCATCAGGAACTTCCTTTTCAGAATTATTATGAATGGAAACCATGATCTCTTTTGAATTTTAATAATATTTTGTACTGAAATAAAAGTGGGTAACTGAAAAATAATTTATTTACTATTGTTATAACACACTGATTTTGATGCGTTAGCATTTTGTGGTAGTTTAGTGTTTCTGTAATTTGTATTCAAATGTTTTTTTCTTCTTTCCCATGAAATGTACATATAGAATTCTAAATGGACGAAGGAGATTGAACTGTTTTGCTATTTTTAGTATTTTTTCGCTTACCTTAACATAATTATTACTGACTGAAATTGATTTAAGAGTCTGTGTAATCACTTGCTGTTATCAAGTGATCAATAACATGGGAAAATTCTGATCTTCATTTCTTTAATTTTATTTGCAAATACATTAGAAAAGATTTTTCAAAATCCGTTCTTTGAGAATGCGTTTTCTTCATTTTACTGATATTTTCCTTATTTTTAGTTCATACATAAGACATTGATATTATTTGGTGTTAATTGGAAGGAAACAAAAAGAAATACTTATTCTATTTATAATAAAACAAATAGTTTGATTACTTGTCTCCTTGTGATCAATGTATGTAAGGTAAATGAATTTTCTCTTTACTTTTTAGCAATTTCATTCATTACTTCTATTATTTTTTTTTCAGATGTTAAAAATTTCAATTTACGATTTTATTTCTTACTAACTAAAACTTTCAAACTATTTTATTTCTTAAGACTATTTTATTTTATGTTTATTTCTCTTCTATATTAAAATATTGTAATTTTTTTTTTTAATTCCGTACATTAAAAATGAGTAAGATATCTAGTCTGATTTCATAAACTCAGGAAATAAAAGTCAAGTATTCATAAAGAAAAATCAACGAGCTACAAATTTAACACAAGTAATGTTTTATATGTAATAAAATTCAATTAAACAAAGCTCTAAAGTATCTACCATTTTTAATTTTACTTTGAAAATTAAAGTAATTTCTGCAAAGTTTAATTTTTTCTATTAGAAAACTGGTTTAAATGGGATTTCTAAAGTGCGTAGAACTTGCTAAATTAGTCAGGGACTGAATACAGAGCTGTAAAAAGTTACATGTTCGTTTGCCCAGACAGCATTAAGAAATCAAAATACGAAAGAAGGTTCCACTTCCTTAAAATAATGATACTTAAAATTTAAAAAAAAAAATTGAATTAAAGTTTTGCATGTTTTTTCTTCAAATATTTTATCAGAGGCAAGCATTTAATATATTAAGATTATTTTAAAACATTTGAGTGAATTGAGTGAACATAATATTTCATTGTGATACACCACATAGTAATTATTTTTAAAGTTCGTGTAAGACGATTTTATTCCAAAGACATTGCTTTATTATTCCTATGTCTTTTCTTTGCACATCCAATATAATTTTCCAAGCCAACAACTAAATATATAAAGAATTATCATAACGTCAATTTAAATATATCATTAAATTGCTTTATTAAGGAATGAACACTTGGAAATAAATATTAAATAAAATAATAAAAATTAAAAGAATTGTTTAAAATGTGCAATATTCTATAAAGTATGAAAAAAATAATTTTGACGTTGTTCGGTAAATTAACAAATAAATTGCTTTGAGCTTTCGCATTTTTCATCTCTAATTATTTTTCTTCCTTATTTACTTGTATTATATTTTAAACCTCTAAACTTTCCGTACAAGGACTCGGAAGAAAA
>BMAW01006775.1:0-21316 GCA_019974015.1 Nephila pilipes
TAGTTTCGTAACCTAAAATGCATCACATTAATTAAACTCCAGTGTCACGAAAGAGGAAGGATGGGGTGGTCCGTGACTAGAAATCGCGCTTAAAAATAAGACTTTAACTGAAGCATCGATACGTCAATGTTTCAGTTAAAGCCAATGCGTTCTCTCTCTCGCTCATCAGTAAATTCCCAAAGTAATATCATATTTATGAATTTATTACAAAATATATTTTACGTTCAAAATCATGTTTTAATGGCGATTGAGGAAATATTACTTACAAGTTGACACAACTCCATAGAGAACACATAATGCAGGACACACGTTCATAGTCCGAGATATGTTTTGTCAAAAAGACTCAAGGAAGGCTGGGTAACACGGGATAGATAATTCTCTTCCTAATGTGATTTTCTCAAAAAGTGGATTACTCTAAACTTATCAAACTCAATGTCCTGTGTAATTTTTTCCACACAAAGCGATTCAAATTTTAACCCTTTCGCAGGCACGAAGTTAAAGTATTCATTTTTATGATAAAATACATGATGAAAATAACATATCCACCCTCTTTAAACATTATTTGGTCATAAAAAATTTCAGATCAGGAGTGTTTTTCCTAGGGATGGTTAGACATTCTAGCCAACGCGCACTTAAGGCATTTAGGTTGATTGTTACGACAAATTTAATAAACTATATTACACAATTTCTTACGAAAAATTAATTTGGATGCATGTAACAATTTTAAAGAAAATTTGGTATAACAATAAAAAATAAATACGTGCAAAATTTCTGTACAATATGTACTTTTATCACTTTATTTATTAAGAGATATATTGAAATTATCTATATATAATAAGATAATATCCATCCTCATTTTGGGTAGTAGTTAGTTTTACTGCGTAAATAAATATGGTATTTAATACATTTCGTTGACTTACTTACAATGGAAGTTTTTAAAGCAAGTAGGACCAACTGCTTAAAGGCACAATGATACATTGCAGCCATCGAAAACGATGAACATCTTTTCATGTGCTGCAGGGAGCACGTCTTGTGTACAGACCACCTTCTCCTTTTACTGGAATATGCTTTACAATTTTTGTGCGCTCATCTACGAGAACGAATGGCTAGTTCTTTTTCGCAGGAATAGATTTTGAACTGATACTTCGTCTCTTTGGAGTTTTTTTTTGGAACCCATCAATAACAGGCCGCGGATTACTTCTCTTCTAAAATCCTTCATAGTTTTAAAATCGTTGCATTTATTTGGAAACAGGGATTAGTTTAGTTTTTATTAACGTCGCACTAGAAGCAACACGAGGGCTATTGGCGACGGACCTCGTAATTTTGAACCACGGTCAAGTGACGAGGACGACACCTGAGCTGGCACCCCCCTCTCCTAACATCCACACCACGCCAACGGGAGGACTTTGGGCCCCGAACAGATTTAACGTGCATCAGCCCCGGCTACACGGCGGGTCTTTGGTGGCCAAGGATCGAACCCGCGACTGAACGAAAACCGCCAGCCGCTATCCACGACCTTGACCACTAGGCTAACGCGGCCCCTTGGAAACAGGGAGTAAAGGGTGCGTACGTTCACAACTGAGACATCCAGAAAGTGAAAAAATAATCTATGCTACCATTTGTTAAGTTTTCCTGCCAATTTCATGAAGGAATGAATGAATGAATGTCTTTTATTGAAACCAGTCTTGTTATCTGCTATATCAAACATGTCTTGTCACATATTTACTAATACCTTCCTACTCAAAAGCCTCACGTGGTTCTGAGTGCGCTCTCGAAAGGAGGAAGAACGTACATCCAAGGCCAATGTTATATGCTCAAGTGGGAGGTGGCTACACCCTCTAGCCACCTCTAAAGGCTTTCCGGAAACCTTATAAAAATCAATAGCTTCGCTTGCTCATTTACTTAAACTTATTCAGGTGAAAGGGCCCATTTACATTCAACATGTCAGAATGTTTTGTACAGATCAGAAATGTTATTTAAAATACAACTTATATGATTTCAGCTTAGAAAGAATAAATTCAGCACTCTATCAGAGAACATTATTGGATATATAGATGTTGTGCTGCCATCTGTATTGATTTTATGTCTTTCTGTTTCAATTAACACAAGTGGTTAGAAAATCTATCCACTGCCCTCTTAGAGAAAAAATTCATTTTTATGTGGCTAGACGTATTAGCTACCGCCGCGAAAGGGTTAAAGTGAATTAAAGAAAAAAATTTCGCAGGACAACTGACTAGAAAACTAAGGATAGAATATCATATTTATTAAATATAAATGAATTTGTAAGCAATGAAGACTTATGTAATATAAAAAAAATTACCGTAAAACCACGTAAAAAATATTTTCAAAATTTGAGAGAAACACCATCATATTTCAGAGCAATGCAGTATTAAATTTCTTAAGAATAATTACAGGATTTTGCAAATTAATAAATATATAGAACTACACGCAGAAGTATTATTTACAGAAAAAATAAAGATATTAAGAAGCGAGAAATAACACCATACGTGCAAAGACAACACTAACATGAATGTTAAGAAAGAACATGAAAGATTCGAGTCATAAGTCTCACGGATTATTTGTTTGATTTATTTTACAAATAATTCAATACTTACAAAATGTCACAAAATTATATTGCAGAATGGTCTGCAAACATTTAGAAAGCACCACTCTGATAAAAAGCCAACATGTATTAATGCAACTCAATAAAAATGCCAACATTGTTCGATACATAATACTTTTCTAATGGTAGGTGATGTGTTGGAACAATATTTAGATATAAATTTAATTTTCATGTTTTTATTGCAAATACAGAATTATAAGTTTTGGAATTCAGAGATAGGCATCTAGTTTTCTTTCACACAACAAGTTTTGGGAAATTTAACAGATGATGATGATAGCGAAGTTTTATTGGCGTAAGAGCCAGATGTGGCTATACTGCGCCAAACAAGATTTAACTGTGATCTAGACGAGAAAAAATTGAAGAAATGACACAAATTGGTTGACAAGGAGGGTCTAAAATAGAGAAGGATCGCTAGGGTATCCCGGGGGAAACTTAACGGAAATCGAGCAATCACAAAGGGACTCAATCATAATTAATAATTTGATAAAATCAACAGGATAGTTTTAATTAAGTAATTCAAAAATAAAAAAAGGCTAATTAAATTCGCATGTCGCTAAGGAGGGGGAACGGGCTGGTTCATGATTATTAATCGCGCTTAAAAATAAAGCGTTACCGGAAACGTTAATACATTTAAAGCCCTCGAGTTCGCTTCAATATATTTCCACAGTAATATCATATTTATCAATTTATTATAATAAAAGTATTTTATTTAAAATCCTATTTTAACGGTGATTTCGAAAAAAATAACCTTCATTGAGTCACAGCTGCAATGAGAACAAATAAAGCAAGATATGTTTGTATAGTCAGGGATATTATTCTCTAAAAATATACAGGATGGCTCTTAGACACGCAATAATTATTTCCATTTCAAATATGCCTTTCTAAAAACTCTGATTAGTCTAATTTAATACCACTCTATAACATGTTTAATTTCTTTGCACGGGTCTTTAGAAAATTTAAAATGAAGTAATGAAAAATCTACTCTGGACACCTAACTAATTAGAGAGTTTCAGAACAATTAAATATGAATGAAATTTTACGCAGTCAACATTTTATGTATCATAAATCTTTCGTAAAAAAAGTTAAATAATAATTATTTAAATACAAGAGAAATCCCATCACATTTCTATGTAATGCAACGTTAATTTTTTTAAAAATAATTTGTACATCAATTCGGAAATTAACAAATACACTAAACTATACTCAGCCCTGATTAAAATTAAAACAAACGCCTGAGGTTGTTTTTCACGAAAACAATATGATAGGTACTTGCAACGCGTTTAGAAAGGCCCAAAATATTCACGTTGATGTTGGTTGCAAAGGTCAATGTAAACTCGTCATCTAATAGCGGCTTAAAATTGCAAAATTTATTGGCTGTAGTTAGCACATCTTTGTATCGGTAGGAAATAGACAGCTGGAAGTGTTCTACACAACGACGCGTTTAGTAAGTAAGTGGAGGCCGCTGTTGCCTAGTGGTCACGGTTGCGAATTAGAACCCGACCTTGGATTTCGTCGAGTCAAGCTATAACGTTGCAAAGAACCCACAGTGTAGCAGGGCTCAATCATGAAAAAGCGGTCGGGTCTCCGGCGTCCCATTGGTATGGTGAGGAAATTTTAAATTTGAGATCATTGCTTAGACGTCGGTTTAGTCAAAGTTGAAAATTATGACGTCAATAAATTTTTGTGATTTCTAAGTGCGACGTATATAAATATTAATCAATTTGGACGAAAGCAAATATAAATGAGTCTTGAATAAAAGTGACAGTTCTTTAAAATTAAACATTTGAACAGACACTAAATTGAAAACGAGTTTTGGTTATCGGAAAGTATTTGAAGGTCTGTTTAAGGAATCAAAATTTTGATCGTCATTTATATAAATTTGCCTTTACTAAACACTTAAAAATAAGAACAAAACACGAGAGACCTTAAGAATATCCTCCAGTACGAATATTTTTTTCTTCACTATCGCATGAAGGAAAGCATTTTCTCTTTAATATTGATCGAAATTTTAATTTTGTATTAAACCGTTAATACCCGTACTAATTTTTTGTATTTACTCGAAGTGCTTGTTGTTAATGAATCGGTTTTAAACCATACGTGTTATTTTGATTTTAGAATAGAGGAAAAAGAATACTTAAATCTCTAAAACACTAGAAGAAAGAAATTACTAAGCCCTCGCAACGTCAGAAAAATGATATTAACTGCAAGTCTTTTACACAAATTCAATTTAAATGATTTTGCAAAGTGAGGTGCTTGGCTCCGTATCAAAGATTTGGAACATACTCTTTATGGCTTTCAACGTGATAAATAGGGAATCGTGATTCATCTGACCCGGCAGATCTCTTCTTTGTTGTATAGTTCTCTTGTGATATTCTTGCGTCCAATGCTGGATGCGTAAATGACGATGTTGTTTTTGTGACATAGGTACATGAGAGATGTTTTCTGCGTAGTCACAGATATCCATCAGAGTGCGCTGAATTGAGTGCTCCAATGAACTTACTTATGCAAAGTCACTTATTTATACATTTGTATTCGGTTGTAAGCCGAGCAACTGGCATCTGCTAATTTTGCTTGCTTTACAGGTTCCGATGTCCTATTTCGTTCATGACACATGGATCTTCTACGATTTGTCATCTGCTAGTGTCATCGTTATTCACCCATTTTGTACGAGTATGCACAAATACAGCTCGCAAATACCAGATTAACCGTGAAATTGTATAGGTGTTCGTATAGAACTGTGGACCTTTCACAATTTGACCTGTATCAAAGTCACTTAAAATAAGCAACTTTCCTCATCGCACGCACAAATAATCGACAAAATGAGACCTAAGGAGTTAAGTAATACCTCCCCACTTCGTACCGTCCACATCCTTCAGGTACGCACATTGAAAAATATCAGGATGGTCATAATGATTTGATTTTAGGATGATTTTGTTCACGTCATGTCTCTCCCCGAAAATAAAATAACGAAGATTTAGGAAAAGTGTTTATTAAAAATCGAGAAAACTAAAATACTTATTTAACTTAATAAAACAGAAAGGTTTTCACTAAAAGCAATAGAGTTAATGAAAGAAAAATGCTATTCCAAATACTAAATGTAGCAACAGAGTTTGCGTTCTCATCATCTGAGCTTATGGCATGATCACTATCTTGCATGATCTTACGACAAACTTCTAGAGTCAATTTGACTGGAGAATCATGGAGTCTTCTCCGAAATATCACTGCTTCTTCTCCACAAGTCTTATTTAAATAGTTTTCTATGCATACGTCTGTACTGTTGTGATTTCTGAAACAAATAAAAACTCAGTCATTAAATGGTATATAAATCAGTAATTAAATTTTTTTTTCTCCGCATACTCTTCAGAAAAACTCTATTAATTAACATCTAATATATCTTTATGTTTTAAATCAAATATATATGCAGGAGGTTTAACATATTCTGCTGATTCCAAAGCCATCTTATAAAATAAAATTTAGGTGCGAGATTTAGATCTGAGAGTTTGTACTCATTCTTTAATATTGTGTTGGACTTCCCATTCTCCGAAGAAAATCTAATAAATAATGATATTGGACCAATTATAATTATTTTAAGATGACAGAAGCTCATTAATTTACATTTCAAAAACCGTTAATTTTAATATAAAATTTTCGAAGTACTATCTTTGCAATACATATATTTATTGTGAAAATTTCAATTTTATTTTGGATTTTTCTTTAAGAATTTTATCCTTCTCAGAGCTTCTTGAATAGCCCACGAATCATTTTCACGCATAGCTTAGGCTGCCATTTATAACACACGCACACACATATATATCTGTGTGTGTGCAATAATTTAAATTTAATTTAATAGTTTCACTGAATAGTAATTTAATTTCCTAATTTTTCACACATTCTCTAATTCAAAAATAAAGAGTTTATTTCCATTTCCTGATCCAATTCCAAATTATCCTTTTATTTATTGGATAACACGCTCATAAAATTTATTCTATCCACTTACCTATAGTCGTAAATCTGTCAGAAATAATCCTTGCTAGACTTTCTGTCTGCAGCTAAAGTCCCTAAGAATCCTTACGCCTAGACCTCGTGAGTACCATGTGACTGAGAAACATCCCTAGAAATTCCCCTTTATAAGTTAAATTGCACGATAAAAAAGCTGTTATCATTGGAAGCTCTTTTCGCTTCGGCTGTGCGGCCGACATTGCTCTGTATCATCACCATGTTATTGCCACTTTCCAGGCGAACAACAAATAAAATATTATTCGGCAATTTTGTGAACTTTATTATCCGAGCCATGAGCTTTTTATTTGCACTTTAAAAAGGAGGTAAAACACACACACATATATAAAAGTGTATGAACTTTAACAATAATTTCTCTTAATACCCTCATAGAGTCACAATCTTTTCTTACAATAAATTTAAATCATATTTAATGACTTTTATAAAAAAGAAGGATATCAATGATTACGAGAAACTTAAATGTTCAATATTCGAAGAATTCCAACCCACATGAAAATTTAAATTATTTTCGGGACGCAAATTAATTACCTAACAAAAGTTTTGAAAAATTTGCGTCAAGATTAAAACGTTAATTTTGAGTATTATTGTCAGCTTTGAAAAGTAAGCGATTTTAAATCGTTAAATGAATTGATTGTTTGGGATAGAAGTTTTATTGAGTTTGATCGATAACTCAAAAATTGCTTTTATGGATAGGCGCCTAATGACCCATTTTTCAATATGCGTCATCAAACCTGAGGCAGAAATAAAGAGTTCACAAAAAAACACATAGGTATCTGCTCTTGAATATCAAATACGGTGTTTCGTTAAATGGTTAGCAGTAGAGTAGATGAAGTTACTGAAACTAAGGTTTACACATTGCAGGTTAATGTGTAAGCCTTAATCCACAATGTGTAAGGCTGTACAGAAATTTTTTAGAACTTGTTTTAAAATATTGCGAAAGATAACAAGTATAAAACGAAAATTTATTCAGAAAACTTGATGAACTTTAAAAGAACGAAATCAAAAATTGTTCATTTATTTTAGCATAAATTGTTTTATTTCAAGCTTATTATATTCATTTAAAAATGAAATCCATTCTTTCTGTTTTAATTTGTGTGAAAATATCAATAATTTTCTCCTTGATCTCTGGATGGCAACTAATGAAATATTTCTCAGTTGAAAGTATTGCAAACGCTTTTAGTCCTTTAGGATTCATAGTGTTTCTTAATTTTTTTTTTTATTCTTTTTAATGTTGGAGCTGTCAAAAGGACTTTTGACAGTTTCGTAATTTTATTATAAATATCATCAAGGTTATTTTCTAAGATAAATTTCAGCAACTCAATTAATTTGCAATATTCGTGAATTTCAATCCTATAATAAAATACTTTTATATAGCTTCAAATTATTCTTTATCAATCCTGGGATATGCTTTAGTGACCTGTATTGGCTTTTCTGTGGGATATTAATTTCTAAAACTAGAGAAGTATTTCTTGTTTAACAATTTTGTTGCTACTTAATGTTTAGTGCACGAATGTCTGTCCATAACATTAACACATACATTTTTAGCTTTTGCCATGAGTGTCTTTGAAGGATTTAACAGTACTTTGAGTTTCTCAAATCTAAAATACCTTTTTTGAAATTTTTGTTACATAATCAATAACTTTAAACGCGCGAGTTTCTTGATTTTGAATTTGTGCTAAATTATTTCGTCAAGAGATATGATCTGATGAAAAAACTCTAACCAATACTTAAAATTACCATCATTGAAGTATTTTAAAATTCGTGTTGCTTCTTCAATGGTTTTATCTGTATTTGAGATCGATTTAAATTCAGTACGGCAGTTTTTTCAAGATTGCAAATTTTCATAAGCTTTCTTTATGGCCCTAATACTGAAGTTCCATCTTGTAGAAGATGAATGTTGACTTCCATATGCTTTTTGAGAATAGACACTCTTTTCGGTGATCTTGAGGAGAATGTTGGAACAGCTAAAATGTTAGGGGAAAAAAGATTCTTCCGTTTCAAGAAATAATTTAATGAAGAGAAATGCAGCAAGTAAGTTGATTTGTATATTTGCATAATAGTGAATGAAATGTGCATTATTATAAACTGTTTTTATTTTTCTTGAATTCCTGTCTTTTTGCATTTCGTGATATTTGCACCATCAATGCCTAAGCTAGCAGTACCCACACCACTAGATGGCTCTATCTTGTGTGGAAAGAGTTTCATGTTTTTTTTTTTTTTTTTTTTTTTTATCAGAGAGTAGAACGGAACCCGCCACGCCTGTTCAACGTAATATCTATTTTAAACATATAATGGCACGCGCCTGTTAAAAGTAAAGTCTATGTTAAACATCTATTTTTAAGAAGAGTTGTCATGTATAAGCAACTTTTCATAATTAGCTTAGTTTCTTGATTGTTGTTGGAACCCTTGGTGGAGTTGTTTTGTAAAAGTTGTTCGAATGTAACTTTTGACTAGTGAGGTGAACGTATGATGATCATGTACTATGGTGTACCTGTATAAATGCACATTGTTGTCAAGAGAAATAAATTTCGTCTTGTTTTTTAAAAATCAAGATAGTCCAATCTTACTATTTATTTTACAATTTATTTAATCTGAGCTATTCTCCGCAACACGTACTGTAGAAGAATCGTTTGTTGTGTCATCAGCTATGATAGCTACAAGGGAGGCTATTCTACTTACCGTCTTTATCTCCTCATGTTATATTTGTAACATGCAGTCAAATATTTCATTCAGAATGGTCATAAAAACAGCTTTGAAGATTGCTCTAGCTTCCAAGGGCGTCTTCAATTCTGAATCTAATTTAGATCCAAAATTTACTAATCCTCTAAATACAGCTGGATTTAATGAATTGTCTTTTTCATGTCCATGTAAGGGAATTTCAGAGTTTACAGAAAATGAAATGCAGCTTATTATTTTGTACAAATTATATTTAAAAGTTCGTTTTAACCGTTATGTTATATATATTTATTGAAAGTCTATATGTCTCGGTATGTTTCTCCTTAATACTTCCGGTTCCAAAAAGTGACAATGAAATTACATCGTCAACGTACTTCTTTAATTTCTCTTGCTTTTCAATTTTTTCTTTCGTTTTCTTCATACTTCTGAAATCGTATTTTGTCCATGTCACATCACCTCCAAACAGTAAACACGAAAATCAAAACACTGCATATTTTACTTCACAACCAAAAAGCTAACTTTTCTGTTGGTACCATTCAGAATTATAGTTGCTTTTTTATTTCTTGTTTTTCCTTATTCCTGTCTAAGATAGTAGAACATCAGGTGTTGATTATCCTTTTTTTTTAACTGCAACTTTCTCACCGAGAGAAAGCAAAAAAAAGCTGTTTAAATTCACTTACAGTCAGAATTTTCATGGAGTGAGTGAGTGACAGTAGATTTTAATGGCGCAAGAGCCAAAGCAGGCTATGCTGCGCCAAACATTTGTTAAATTCGATTAGAATTTAATAGCATTAAGAGAACAAGACCAGCACAAAAAGACACATAAAAGATAAAAGGTTAAAAATCAAATGTGGTGTAAAAGGCCAATATGTCGTAAAAAAGCAAATAAATTATGGTGGGCGGTTTCCCCCACCAAGACAGACAGTTTTAAAACTGAAGAATGAAAAAAAGTCCGACGATGATGATCTAACACCGGACGGTCAATTATAATATGATGAATAGAGTACGGGACATGGCAGGAAGGACACTCAGGAGCATCTTCTCCAAACAAAAGATGTTTGTGAGTATGTCGACTACGTCCAATGCGAAGGCGAGTCAATCTGACATCTGCACTTCGCAATGGAAAAACAGGCCATTCTCCAATTATCGGCTTCACCGAGTGTAATTTGTTATTTATCTGAAGACTCCACAATTCCTGCCATGTTTGATGAATGAGCATTAAAATATGACGTCGAATGTCCTCAAATGGGACTGCGAGCTGCAGAGGATTTGTTGCCGAACGTGCAGCCGAGTCCGCTTGTTCATTGCCTAAGAGAATTTTCATGGAGATGTAAGGCTATAATTAAGGCTTTCAATTAATTAAAAGAGCCGCAAAAAAATAAAGGGAATAGAATTCCTGAAAGCAGGATAAAATAATAATCAAATTCAACATTTTATCCCATTTAAGAATATGGTATATGGGTTTTAAGCACAACACACGCGGACGTCAGTGCTTTCTCTTTCTTGTAGCCTTGCGCGTAGCTTCCTATGTGCGCTTGCGCACAACAGTCAAACATCCTGTCGCTGGACCTGTGAAGCATATATTCCCATACAAAGATTTTCGTATCTTTTTATGAACTGGAAAAGGGTTACTGACATTCAGGTTTCAGGATTATACACTGTACATGTATAAAAATCACAGTCAAAGAAACCAAGGATTCATTATATTAAATGTTATCGAAAATACAGATGTCCTGTAGTACCACAGTGCCTATACACAACCGCTACTGCTACTTTAACAAGATTTGACTCTTTAGGACTACTTGGACGTATAATATCTAAGAGTCAAGATATTCCTGTAGAAACTTTGACGTCTAAAATTTGCTTGGACTGAACCAACTGCAGAACCTTACTTATCATAAAGTGCATAACCTATTGATCATGTTTCAGCGCATCAATAACATTGATATTGAAAGACGAATTGTGATCGAAAGAGGTACCCAGATAGAGATCTGTGGTTTATCCGATGCTTCAGAACGTTGATTTGGAGCAGTGGTTTATTGTAAATCTAGCAGTTATATTGCTAGATCTAGGGTTAGACTGGTAACCAGAAAATCGAGGGTTGTGTCAGTGAAAGCCTTACAATCTCAAGCCTGGAATTGCGCGCTGCAGTTTTACTAACCAAGTTAGTGAAAAGAGTACCTAGCTCTAATTAAACTAGAAGTACCCTTTTTTTTTTTTCAGGAATCAATCCATAAAAGTGGTTTCATGGATCCCAATGTTTCCACTGGATCTAAAAACGCTCGAGGAGAACATAATGGCAAAGGAACATCTTTCATCAAGAAAATTTTAAATAGCCAGATACGCAGTTTTTGAGTCCGGACTAAAATAAAAGAGGAATTTACCTTGCTTAGACTTTATATGCAAGAATTTCTTCAGATCACGTGGTATTGGATTTCCAGGCTCTTTAGCTATTGACAGATAGTCTAGTAGGGATTATCCCTACTGGTCTGAATCTCTAGGAAAAGCTGATTATGCAGGCTATAATAGCGCGAAGCTTAATTTATGCGCGTGATGTGCATAAATTAAGAACTAAATTGGAATGATATCAGGAAATAAAAATAAACTCTTTATTGTCATTTAATATGAGGGAAAAATTAGGAAATTGAATTACATTTACGGGAAATCATTGAACATTCTTTTTATTTGTAAATATTGCTTGAGTTGAATTGCTAATATTGTATTCAATAAGAAATATTGTCATGTTTTGATTTTTATGAGTCATTTAGTATGTTATGTTTTAAGTTGTGCATTTTATGTAACTGCATACTGTTTTTTTTTGTTTGAGGATTATTGATTAACATGTATCTTCAAATTTTGGGTATTAAATCAATTAAATGTTTTGATACAACAATCAAATGTTTGAAATGTGAATGGTGACCGGTATGTTAGTGCCTAAATGCGAGATCCCTGCGCCATCTATATTGTGAATTCTTTACCGTTTATTCCTAGAGTTACCATTGTGAAAAGCGTTGTATTTTCGTTGCGTTTGTGAGTGCAATAGTAAATTTAAATCTATATGTGAAGACACCGTGAGTAGATGTCTGAAGAGTTTTTATTTCGCTATTTTTTAGTCTTCTTAATATTTTTGTTGTGAAAGTGAAAACTCAAGTGATTAAACCTATGGAATATAAAGTTGCGCCGAGAATCATGAAATTAATAATTTGTTTTAAAAATAACAGAAATTTACAACCTACAATTTTAGATTTCAATATTTCGATTTTATTAGAATTCAGTTAAGCTGATGTGATTTTATTACATTACAGATAATCTAACATCATCTTTCAACTTAAATGTCTAAGTTCATAAATGTAAAGTCAATGGAAAAAGGCTACATTGTAAAAAATTATTGAAAAAAAAACTATTAACATATAAAATGTTAAAAGAAAAACTTTCAATAGGTTCAAGTTGAAAAAATAAAATTAAATTCTTAGAAAAATTTTAGAAAATGATTATAAAAACCCGTCTCAATTTCATTTGGAGGAAAAGTAGAAATTTAGTTGTTTAAAATACACTTTTCTTACAAGAAGTAGTCATTTAATTAAATTTTAAATATCGTTATTTTTAAGCAGCAACTCTTTATCAGCAGTTTTCTTTTTGAATATCAATTTATTTTTAAGCCTTTTCAACGTTCATTCTTAAGTATTGGATTTTGTGTCTTAAAATAACTCAATAGGAGGAGGGGGGAATACTAATATAAAAAAAGTAATGCTTGATCTAGATGCAATTAATGCACCATAGATGTTATTTATTCATAAAAGAAAGGTAATGTAATCGGATACTTACTTGCACGCTACTTTTATATTATCATCAACCAAATTTTCCTGATCTTTAAGAATTTGCTCCTTCACTGCCTCGATGCAACTGACGGTACCATTAGCTACATTTTTAAATGCACATCCTCCATGTTTTTTAAACACTGAAAAAATTATTTAAATGCTTAAAATTGTATTTTAAAGCAATTCAATTCTACTTTAAAATACAGTAAATTTTCTCTATTCTGCTAGGACACTTAAATTAGTCGAATCATTTAAAGATGTATTTGAATACTTTTATTTCCGATGATAAAAATTCTTTTATCAAAATGAATTTATCAAAAAGAGCGTTTTTTGAAATGATTATTAACTGTAAGAGTTTTTTTAAGGTGTCCGCGACTGCATTAACTATACAGGTTCTTATCACAGTGTGTATTTTAATTAGAAATTTTTATTAAAGTCCTCCTTCAGATGGTTTGAGGACATTTTATTATGCAGACGTTGTTATTACATCAAACAGCAAACGAAAAAAGAGATCTTTCCATCTTAAATCAAATGGACACATTTATCAGTGTAGATTTTTTATAGATACCTTTAGCATAGGGAAAAAGTCTAAGGAACTTCGAACAGACTTGAAGTGCATGTCATGTCTTGAGAGCATGAATTTTTCTGGAACACTTCTCAAAAGGGGTCGTGGTATTCAGTAGGTTTGCAGCTAGATGCTAATGGATCGAGGTGAAATAATGAGGGAGATTTAGCAACACTCTAAATTCGAATAAGCCCCTAAAGTTTTCCTATGGCATGACTTGGGAGTTAAAAGCGTTACCTATGTCTTCGAAGTTGTTTTTGTCTCTAGACCATTGCTCAAAACTGTTTGCTTCAGCGAGCAATAAGGTGTGTAGCTTCAAGACGACTTCTTTTTCAAATGATTGTATATTAACGTCTCACTGAGAAGCAACACAAGAGCCATTAGTCACAGATAGTTTAATTTTGAATCTTGATGAAGTAATGAGGACGACACTTGAGCTCGCACCTCCCTCACCAACCTTCTATACCATGCCAATGTAAAAACTTAGGACCTCAACCAGATTTAACGTGCATCGTCACCGCTGTATGGCGGGACTTTAGTAGAGTCAGAGATCGAATTCAGTACTCAACAGAAATAACTCCTACTGCAAGTCCGCGACCATGACCACAACGCTACCTCGGATCCCTTTTTCAATCGAAAACACTCCTCTAGTACAAAAATTACAACATCGTGACTAAAAGTATTCTGTGAAAATAAAAAAAAAAAATCAAAACTTAAAATATGTAAAATGATCAATGAAAAAAAGATGAGAAAATTAAATGAGGAAAACAAAAGTTATATACTAGTACATGACACTCGCACTACTTTTTAAAAGAAAAGAGATTTTTTAAGACTTATTCTGGGAAAATAAAATATAATTGCACGGAAAGTTTGTTGTTTGGCTACAAAATAACTATGTTACCTCACATTTCCTAGGTTTAAAAATAAAAGTGATGCATAAATCTCCAAGAAACATGAAAAAGTGATTCAAAACTCCAACTTATGCGAGTAAACTGGAGCATAGTCTAGTACTCGTGAATGTTGTTAAATCCACAAAACTTAAGTTTTAGAGATCTAATATTCGATAAAAGAGTACCTAATTTTAATTATAAAAAATCAACTCGTGTAATAACCTTTTTCAACAGAAATTGTGATATTTGTAAAGTTATTCCAAAGCTAAGAGTTTGACATTTTGACTTTGTGTTATTTAATGAAAGCAACACAAATTCAAATCATTTTGCTTTTAATACTATGCAAGAAGATTTCTTTATCATTAATTGTCGATCATCAAAAAGAAAAAAAATAAATAAAATTTATTCGATAGCCATAATATCGGTAAAATTATAGCAAATGAAATACAAACACTTCTCAACTTTCATTTTAAATATTATATCTAAAATTTTAACTTTATTAATTGTAATTATATTTAAATGTTCTAAATTACACTGATCAGGCAATTAAATGAATGAAGAGTATAATGAATTGCTAAAATTATTCTTATTTTTGAAATTAATTTTGTGTCTGTAACATTAAAATGCTCTTAATTTTGTATTCTGATTTTAAGCGATCAAATTGATTAATTGTATTTTTTTCCCCTTAAAAACTCGAATTTATTTCTCTCTGAAAGATTATATAAAGTCTCCTGCAATTTCGATTTTGACTTTGTTGAAAAATAAGAAAAGGAAATTAAACGAAATGAAAGTTTGAGTGAAAATCTAAACTAAATACATTAAAAATGCTCGCACATAACTGGTTTATACTCTCCATTTCTCCAAAAAACGAGGACCTCCTTTCTTTTCTCTTTCAGTTCGACAAAAAAATACAATTAAAGAGAAATATCACTTTAGAACGCTGTGTAATTTTGTGAGAGTACAAACAGAAACAATATTCACACTTTGACCCGATTATCATAAGAAATAGATTGAAATAGGAAAATGTGTCTCAAATGGTTTACATCTGCCGCATGAGGTGAAGTGTTCAACACCCTATGATATGTGTGTGCTTGGGCAAGTTTTTATCGGTAACAGTAAAGTTTATATCCGAATGAGTGAGTGAGTGAATGTAAAGTTTATTGGCGCAAAAGCCAGATATGGCTATGCTGCGCCAAACAAGATTAAACTGTGGTCTAGACGTGAAGTTGAAAAAAAGATAAGTGATTGACAAGAAGGAGGGTCGAAAATAGAGAAGGATCGCTAGGGTATCCCGGGAGTGCGGTTTATATCCGAAATAGATATGTTTTATGTACCTAAAAATTGGCAACTACCGGGATTGAAATACTTCCATTTTTTCCTGGGGAGGGAGATATTGTGATTTGGAATGAGAAGGATGGGACAGAGATAAGCACGAAAAATGTCATGATTGGCGATACAGAAAAAAATTGTTATGTTTTAACTTCGTTATGTAATTTTTTTACTTTCAAAGAGGGAGTAAAACAAAATTTCATATAATACTTTCTCGAATATCACAAGATCACAGCAAAATGACCCGTACGCACCTGTTATATATATATATACAGATAAAAAATATGTCTGATACAATAAACTAGGTTATTTCATTGGATTAAATCACAAATCAGTGAAACAATAGCCATAGATATTGCAATTAAAACCCCCTAACATAGTACTTTTGCAGTAGTTTTTAAGGAGCTTTATGGGATATCGTTATATAAAATACGTCAAATCTCCTGAAAAAATTAATATCTTGATTATTTATATACTGCAGCCTATTTTTGTCAGAGGATGAATAAAAATATTCTTAAGTTTCTTAAATAGCTATAATATACAATATTTCAAAAATATATACAGTTAACAGGGACAGTATAAAAAAAGTTTTATGAAGAAAATTTAACTCAAAACCTCACGATGTAGCTACAAGTTTATTTTCTAAACAGGAAAACATAAAATGTTTTATTTGCTTTTACATACATTTGCTTACATACACGAAAATTTCGAAATGTACATATAAAATGAATCTTCAGAATTAAAAAACGCAGATTTTCTTGTGGAAATCTGGTTCAATATTACTTTCGTCACTTGAAAATTTGACTCCCCTCTCGTTAACATTTGTGATTACACAGTGAAGTCGTGGATTAGTTTTTGCGACGAACGGTTATTTGTCTAGCCGTTAGTGTACATCGCAATGGACAGACAGACAAGTTCGAAGATCAAATTTCAAAGTTCTTTCAGGGATGGTATTGCATGCAAGAAAATGGATTTCTAATTTGCTGTATAATTAAAACCTGCACAAATGTTATTTGCAAACACAGAATCGGGTTATTCCCTGTCATTTTTGTATATAACTCATAAAACAAATTGTACAAAAAGAAGGGTAAAATAAAAAGTTTTAAATAGAAAGATAAGACAAATCAAAGATAAGACAAATCAAAGATAAGACAAATCAAAGATAAGACAAATCAAAGATAAGATACAAGTTTTAAAATAAAGATAAGTCAAGGATAGGTTTGATATCACATATTTCCGTCTGTTCCTTAAATGCTCAGATATTGACAATGAAAGAAACTTGATAACTGAATGTTGTCTAAGTATATAAAATTCTTAATTTTTGTACAGAAGCGTAAATTTTATAATATAATATAAATGTTTTCAAAAAAGATATTTATTCCTATATCTATTTTTTATTTCTTTATTTTTTACCCGTTTCTGTATCATGAAAACAAAACATTTAGCAAAAAAAAAAAAAAAAAAAAAAAAAAAATGTTATTTCATCTTTACTAGTATTATTACATAGCATATTTACTAAGGCACAACGTATTTGAATTAATGAATAAATTACGCAAATTAATAATATCCAACTTGTGTTATAGATATCCATTTGAAGAGGTTTACTTAATTATTTTACTTGAATATTTATAATTATTTTACTTGAATTCCTCAATTATGAAAATACGTATTGTATGTATAGTTATGATTCGTAAGATTTCTCAATTTAGGATAACGGAAGTCTTCAAAAAATTTAGAACTAGCTAGTATACCAGTTATTCGCACGGATGAATAACGAGTATGTGTGTTTCTAAAAACTCAACTATATATATAACTTGGAAAATACAACGATCCACCTCGAAATGTTAAATCTTTTAGTGAGAACCAACTTTTAAAAATAATATTATGAGTAATATTAAGTGAACCGCGAGTGATTATTAGAATTGCTCCTTTCTTTTTGAAAAGAGCTCCAAATGTTCATTCCATTTCGTAAATCGTATATATACACTTTCATTTAAATCGATAGATTTCTGAATAAAACGATTAAAAAATTGTTCCATATTCGACAATAGTAAGCTATTTAATTAACATATCTGAAGGTGTAAGAATCGTAATTTTATGTTCCAGACTTAACTCATTAAGATTACAATAAGATCGCGTCAACATTAGCTATTGAGTGATTTTTCGATCTTAAAAAGTATTCTGATTTGCGTCCTGAATTTTTAATTCTTTGCGAAAGCATTATTATAATGTATACTTACAAGCGTTCATTTCTGTGCCGTTAGTGCACGTGTCAGAGTATGTCTGCAAAATATCTTGAACTAGAGGGGAGGATTCTTCATTGCATTTTATTGCTCCTTTTCGAATGCATTCGTTCAACTCTGATGGGGCTCTGAAGAATATCAAAATTATTAATGAATGATTTGTTAATAAAATGAGAAGTATTTTTTTCCCAAAAAATTCCGTTCAAAAAACATTATTTTTAAGATAACATGTCTCATTGAGGGCATAAGGGAACATCTCCAAATTGTCGAGTCTCTCTGAATAAATGGTGTTTCTCCTATTGCAAGAGAGATTTGCCTGATCTTCATTTTGATTAATTGTCTACAGAAGACACTGAAAACTGTAGGGTTTTTGTTTCGGAAAAGTTCTTCTGATACCTTATGTTTTGAGGTTCATATTGCTAACAATTTGGTGTTCTATAAGAAATATGTCTTCTCTCAGATTGCACGCTTTTTCGACCCGCTTAGTCTTTTAAGACTTGTCATCAGTAAAGCCAAATTTTTCATTCAAGGCTTCTAAAAACAGACTGGCATGAAAAACTACCTGCTGCAGTTGCTAATGAATGGTCTACATTCATGCAATTCTTAAATGGCTTAAAAAATTTAATTTTCCAAGATTTTTTCTTTCAGAAGATTCTGGAGAAATCTTACTCCACGTATTTGCCTACACCACCAAGAAGGAATTTGCGGCTGTTATTTATATATCTGTGCAGAGTATCAAAGGTGATACATATAGTGAAGTCTTGTGTAGAAAATGAAAAGTTTCACCCCTTAAGACCCTAACCATTCCCCAGTTGGAGCTTTCTGCCTGTCTTCTGCTTTACAGACTTATGAACAAAGTTTAGGCTGCCCTAAAAATTGACATTTCACAAATGAATTTGTATTTTGATTCCACAAATGCGTTTAGTTGGATAAAAACGTCACATCACCTTCTTAAAACCCTTGCGGCTAAAGAGCTGCGAAAATTTAAAATCTAACTGAACACCTTTTGGGACATCATATATCTTCTGAAAGCAACTCAGAGGACGACCTCAATATCCATGGACTTGAATGCTCCAAATCTTGTGGAGAGCTATTTATGATGGAAGGGCCCCGACTTTCACAGATTGATGATGCTGAACATTCTCAGAACAATATCACTGAAATTCAAAAGGAACTGAGAAACTTTTCATCTAAAGATTTGCTCCTTTCAAATAGACTCGACTTTTTCAACACGATTGTTTCTGTAACCAATAACTTTCGTAAATTAATTAGTTATTAGTTTTACTTTCAGGTTTTACAAGAATGTCAGGTTATAATGTGGCGTTCGAGTCATTGGTCCGCTTTCACTTAACGAGCTTGAAAAGTCCGAGCTCTGGAGTTGGAAGCTCAGCTGAGAAGAGAACAAATGGAGTTTGAACTGAGAAAACTTAAAATCAAGCGTGGAAAGACAGTCCTGAATGATATCGTAGACACAGGTGCACAAATATCTGTAGTACGTGAAGATTTGGTGGGCCATATGCTTTATGAAGAAAAATGCAAGAAAAATGAAAATTCTAATCTGTTAAATCAATTAGAAAAAATGCGGAATGAAACCTGTACCCTAAGTGAAAAAAAAAAAAAAGACGAAAGGCATATTGATAAGCAAGAGGAAGAACAAAAGAGAAAACTGTTGGTGATTCGACAAAAAAGAATATTGGGGAAAGAAAAGGATGTAACAGGAGAAAATATTTCTATTGGAGAAAGAGAGGAATTAGCATTAAAGGTGCACATTAAGTCAAGAAGAGATTTACAGAATCGACTAAAGAAATTGGGAAAAGAAACATGTGTTTTAAATGAAGGAAAGAAGAAAGCAGAGGGAGCTTTCATAAAAATTAACCCCATTCTGAAACCAATACAGTTGGAAAAGGATAAGGATTTAGGACAGATAATTAAGAGGACAGAACGAGTAAATAGAAGTTTTTCACCCAGAAAGGAAGAAAATGTAAATTTTACAATGAAAGGAACGATTCTATTCCAAGGGAAGAAACGTCTTAAAAGATATCAGATACGTTTCCTAAGGAAAGAAAATATAAGTACCATAACAAGACGAGGGTTCCCATCCGAAGGAAGGAAAAGCAGTAAGGTGGACAGAAAGGAAAGAGTAATTGAACTCAAGGTGACAGAGTACCCCTTTACAAAGACGGGAAAATTTTATAACCGCAAAGGAAGGCAAAAACTAGTCTCCTTTGACCCAGTGGAGTGAATGGATTCCAGCCCAAGAAGTGCCTCTTTCACAAGGAAGAGAAGGAGATGATATTGGATCTGATCTTGCCCAGAGAACTGATGAAGGGGAAGAGCATAACATTTTATACCTTATTAAAAAAAAAATTCTGATACAGAGTAAAGTTATTGCCCTGTTAAACGATCGTGCCATTAAGAAATAGATCTCCAGTAATTTTAATGTGAAAAAAAATTGTGGCATATAACACATCAATCAATAACTCCCGAGACTAACATTGAAAACAACATTTTTTTTGCAAAATTTTTTTTTATTTATCAACATAACACCTTTCGTTAATCACCTTTTAGGGTGATACAATCGTTGCAACGCTTTTCCAAATCTTTTTTTTTTTTTTTTTTCAAGAAATCTTTTTTTATTGCGAATATGATGCTGTGCTGTATTTATTCCATCGAAAGCAATCGCGGCACCCACTTGGAAAAAACCTTTTTCATTTCACTTTAAAAAACCTTTTTCAGTAAATACACTTCCATATGATATCTGTGTCATCTCAACAATCTCACGGAGCTTCACTTTACGATCTTTCATTAATACATCAATCAATAACTCCCGAGACTAACCCAGAGATGGCGCTCGTAGTAAACCAGTAACCAGGTCTTTCTAGAGTACTAACCTTTGCTTGAAACGTGTCAAAGTTTTAAGTCGATCGGACCAGAAACAGCTGAGTTATCGAGGTTGGAGTAAAGTCGTTTTGTAGTTTGTTTAAAAAATGGAAAAAACCGAGTTTCGTGTTCTGATAAAACATTGTTTTTTAATGGGTAAAAACACCGTGCAAGCGAAACTATGGATTGAAAAATGTTACCCGGACTCTTGTCCATCAAAAGCAACGATTTGTCGGTGGTTTGCCGAGTTTAAACGTGGTCGTACCGACACAAAT
>BMAW01006782.1:0-17143 GCA_019974015.1 Nephila pilipes
GAACTTTTAACTATATCAATATCTTGAGAACTTCTAGCGAAGTTTTCCGTCTCAGAAAAAAATTGGCTTTGCCAATTTGTTCATGTAAGGTGAGTAAGTATTTTGGCACATGAATATATTTTAATTAAGAACAGGGACAGAGCTTAACTAATACTTGTATTTGCTTTAAGACGACTAACTGTGAGTTATACTTGGTTATATTGACGTCTGAAGTTCCGCATCAGGGGAGCTATTGTTATTGAAAAGAAAAATAAAGTTCATTCAGTTATGTTTGTTTTTACAATGATTAAAATTTGAAGATTAATTTGTATGTTTAAAGTTTAAAGCGTATTGTAATTATTTTGTCAATAGCATTTATCCTAATATTCATAAAAATGACTGTTTTTAAATAAAATGATCCGAAACCTCTTTTTAATACTCACATTTTGAGGGATTTTGACACGCAGTTACAAAACAAAAAAAAGTTTGCTGATGCCTAACTTATCGACTACAGAATTTGTAGTATAAAAGACAGTACGTAGCGGTCTGTTCGACTGCCGCAACTGAACGTAACAGTGTGTCAGATAAGCTTATGAGAAGACAGAACGTAACTGTCTTTTACGTGACAGAATTTGATCTATGGATCTAAATGGGGATAAAATTAAATCCAGAAAACAAATCATATTTCAACAAAAAAACTGTATTTAATGTAGTATTATTCTTTTAAATATAACTGCTGCTTTCAGAAGCTTAGAAGTAAGCCAAAAATGCTTTTTAGCTTAGAAGTAAGCCAAAAATGCTTTTTAGCTTAGAAGTAAGCCAAAAATGGACATTATGAAACATATTTAAAACTCGTAAGCTCGTTACTGCAATTATACACTGATATGCTATACTTTTCAAAAGAATAATGAAATCTGATAACATTTTTGTGTATGTGTAAAATAGAAAATTTTCAATCAAGCAACATTAATTTTTTTTAGTTTAGTCAACATTCTGTTTTGCGCAGAGATGCGTTGAAATCTTTCTACAGAAATCATTACAGAGTAAGAGTTAATAAAGAATAAAACTTAATAAACTTTATTCTTTATTAACTCTCACTTTAACTTGCAAAATAATTATGTCTATATAAATTTTTTTATTCTTTTTAAAAATTAATAACTTTAAATATTTGTTATTTTTGAAGTAATTAATATTTTATGAATACATTTCTAAAATGTATTGATTTCATCAGAATTGACTAATTACAACCATTTAGTTAGTTTCATACTTAAAATAATCAAAAATAGCTAAGGGTTTTCAAAATTGTAACATTACAATGACAAATTATATTTTTTTCTTTAATTTACAACTTCATATTATTCTAAAAGTAAATTGCTGGCTTAAAGCGCCTTGTTACTTCTTTGAACTCATTTTCAAGATAGGAAGTAAAAAAAAATGTTTTAAAAGTGTTAAGTGAAAATTAAAGAAAGCAATGAAGAGGGCGTATCTCAGCACAAAACAGAGATTAATGACAAACCTCTTATCCATAATGCTTTGCATTACATTTCACGAAAATCTAATCATTTAGATTCACGAAAATTCGATTAATAATGTCTTATTTTGGTATCAAAGCCCTCATTTTATCATTACACAATTAACCTTTCGTGGATTTTATCCGAGGGGGGGGAGAAAAAACTTAATATTTTTCATTCTTCATAACGTTTAGCCATTGCACTGTAATTGAGACCTATACAAAAGTTTTCTATCGAATATGGATATTTGCAAGATTCATAGTTCACCTTATAGAAAAATGGTGCGTGAAATGTCTTGTAAATTTTTTTTTTGTTTTGTTTCGTGAGAGTGGAATAACACCCAATAAATAAACGGACAGTATGTGTATAAAAATAAAGTGATAATAAATGAACGAACATAAATTTTCTCTGGTCCATTAGACCCATTAAGAGTACCTAAGTTTAGCGTGTGAAAGATTTGCAATCTATTTTCTTTGCAGAGCCATGGGCGTGGTGCATCTTATAAACCTTTCTTTAATGCGTCGTAAAAATTGCTTTTTTGTACGCTACGTAGTTAATGGCTCTTTCAGGTTCGATGAAAAATAATCCTGGAATTGCATTCCTAAACTCTCTTTCAATTTTCCACGTGAAGCTGTTTGTGTTGTTTACCGTTTTCTAGTTAGGGTAACAATAGGGTGAAAACGGGTTCAAGGAGCAGCAGAGTTGAAAAGAGAGATGGTTTAACATCAACAAAAGTGATGAGTCTGAGTACGGATGGCGCCGGTTGCCACGAACGCGAATATTTTTTGTTGGAGACATGAAGGGTGTGGGTCAACAAAGATCATTCGTACGAGTCCCTGTTTGAAACGTTGAAATCGACTTCAAGATAAGAACCATTTCCGGATTTTGACGCAAAGGCCAACACCTATTTGTACTGTATGACATAACATGATTCAGAAAATGCCTTCCCCAGGAAATGATTGAGTTATTTTACTTTTGCTAGGTTTCAGAAGATGGTAGAGATAATTGAAAACTTCACCGTTTCTAAGTAACATAAATTTGCTTGAAACATTTCCCTCTTAAATATGTCCATTAGGACGCATTAATTAATGGAAGAAATATCACATTTTTCGAGAATCGCGAGGCAAAAGTAGCGATCTACATATTATATCAGAAATTCGTTTTCATATCGATCGTATATTTCATATTTTTAGATTTCATTTTTATGGCTTTGTTTGATATGAATACACTTCGCTCTAGAGGTTAAAGAGGACTATTAGCAAATACATTTCGTAATTTTGAGTCACATTCAAATTAAGGAGACAGTATCAGAGTTCTAGAACACCTTAACTTTTTTTTTCACATCACACCAAGTGAAAATTTGACATATTCAATTTTATTTAACGTGAAGACTTCGACATTCTCAGGATCTTTGACACGTAAAAAAACATATTACATATCTAAGTAAGTTTCAATTTTTCTTAAAAACCATTCATTTGGTTTTAACGACGTCAACTTAAGGCTTCCGTCTAAGGGTCCATTTGATTTCGTTGAAAGGAATGTTAATCCTGTGGAATTTGTACTACTATTCTCAAATCTTTACTATCTTATCTATCAGAATGCATTCGAAAAAGAAAAAAAAATGGCGCTGCCGAATTACATTTTCTCCCCGATTTTCGAAAATGTATAAGAATATTTTTAAAGACCAGAAAAAACATTAGCAAGTCCTTAAAATAGGGTAAATATATTTTTTGAAGTAGGAGCAAAATATAATTCTTCAAGGTTTTGGTGGTATCAGAACTCAAACTGATAGATCGATTTATGAGTCATCAGCTATGAAATTTCAATCCATGATCACTTCACCTCAAAAAAACTTCAGTCGTCAACCTATCAGACATCTTAAGAGAAATATCATAATCAAATCATTGTTTTTTATTTACAAGATGTTTATTATAGTTAATCATTACAATAGATCGGGATTGATTGTCTCTGCAAGAAAATATTTCATTTTTAATAATTTTATTTTTCCAGTTCCTTCAAATTAAATGATTCCTTTTTATTATTTTATTTCAATATACGGATTGTATAGAGGAATTTTATCATAAAATAAGAAGATTCTTAATCATTAGAAAAAATTAAATTTATTTTAATAAAAATATAAACTAAATATAATACAATAATACTTCTTCTTAACTTCTAAAATTAAAGCAGAAATACAAACATTGAATCTTTAGTATGAAAATAATAAATAATCAATAAAGTAAAGAGGATACTTTTCACTAATATTACAACTGGCACGGATAAAAAAAAAAAGCCAACGCAAAGTATGTAATACAATAATGCAGAATAAATTAAGCAAAGTAATTAAAATTTTAGAGTTAAATAAATACACAAGAATAACAAAACATTATCGGCAATCGATAAACAAAAAAATGGTTGAGAGTTTTATTGTCAGATTTTAGAAAAAAAAACAACTTGAGGGTATTTAAGAAAAATATAAAATTTTAAAATGAATACACCAGAGCTACCAAAGTATCAAAAATACAGAGTACTTTTCAAATGAATTATAAGGATATTAAGAGAGAGAGAGAGAGAATTAGGGGAAAATATATATAATTATAGTTAAAATTGTTTTTATTCTCAGAATTGAACAGTCAAAGGCAGAGGTTACAAAATAGTTGAAATTAGTGATTAACAATAAAAATATCAGGAAAGCTGGTTATGATAAATAAAGACAAAAAAGCAAACTAAAATAAGACTGGTTTCAAATACAATTAAATAATTCCAATGTAAAAACATAAATTATTCTGCTCATAACTGAATAAATAAAAAAGAAATAATTTATTATTTATTCAGTTATGAGCAGATATAATTTATGTCAAACAATTTCATGCAATGTCGTACATCAAGAATCAGTTATCGTTTTTACAAAATTCAGCTGTTACATTTAGATATAATTACATACGTTTTTATTACAAAATAAAATAAACTTTTAAAAATTGATATTCTACTTTAAGAACGAATAATTTCTTAATATAATTAATCTGGAATTGTAATAATCCATCAAATTTGTTTCATAACAGGATTATATATTTTTTTTGGACAAGCAATTTATTCTCTCAGTTATTTTAATATTTATTTTTTGAACTATAATAAAATAGTTTTAAAAATCGTCACAATTTCTCTCGTAACCATATTATCTAATAACTGTTAATACACATCTAAAGTATTAACATTTATAGCTTAAAAGTTTCCTTAAGGTATCATCAAAATAATGTTATTTTGGTAAAAGAAGAAATTAAACTGGCCTCTATTAATACAACCAAGGTATGTTACATTGCAAGATATAAGCTTCATGAATTTGGCGAAGACTGGCTTAATTTTAATTTGACGGGAGCCGCTAAAACAGGACAATACCAATATTTTTTATACATGTCCCTAAAAATTTGGTTTTTATAAATGCATATTGGAAAGCTTAGAAATTTAATCTTTATTTCTGCTAAATAGTTATATACAAACGAAAATGATCAATAAAAGAATATCTTAATGCAATAAAAAGGAATAAAATCCTTAGCTACAATTTAGATACAATTAATAAGTTTACTGAAATTATTAGTTGTAGTAATTGATTAAAAAAGGAATCATCATTTGTTGATGTTTGAAGTTTTTAGTAATTTGTAAAATGAAAAGGGGTATTACAGTGTGTCCGATAAAGAATGCACCCTTTTCAAAAAAATATTCTCAACCCCATCCCCTTTCCCTCGATGTGATATCAGAATCTTTGGTATTTTAGTTTTATTTGAGGTGCATGTGAGTCAGTTCAGTAGAAAATTAGTTGTAAGAATGAGTAAAATTTTACATTAGAATATCTTCCAAAACAACATTTTATTTGCAACACATTAACTAACTAATCTTTTTTTATATCTATTGCCAGAAAATATTTCACATTAGTAAAGAAATTAATTCCAAAACAAATAGTCTGCTGAAAGTTAATATTTGGCTAATAAGATTTATATTATTATTAAACTTTAAATTAACACAAAATAATTACAAATGAATAATAATTAATAATTGTGTTCATTTCAATTATATTTTTAAATCAATTGCCAAAGAATAAGGCAGAGTTAAATTTCCTCTACACAGTCCCTTCCTAGCAATGACGGTTCTAAATTTAATATTTGAGATGGTCAGGGAATTTAACATGACAAACACAGTTTGTTATTTGTATTTTCCTTTCAAGGTCCACTATTGATTTTAAAGTTGAACTTCATCTTTGACAAAAAAAATGCAGTATTAAGCGATCAATATAAATCCTTTTAATTAAACCATCGACATTAATATCAAAGAATTTTTCCTTTTGGCATTTAACGCCATAAGGTCCAAGGTAGGTAGATTACAAAGACAATGTAGCTGCATTATTAAAAATGAAGATATAAGAACAACTGGATAATTCTGAAGCTACAAAAACTGCTTTTCTTCCATGTGTATTGGTTGGATGTGGTTTAAGGTCACAAATTACAGTTTGGAAATGACAGAGAAATTCTGAATGTTTAATTTCATTAGATTTTAAAAAAAATTCTCCTTGCAAATTTAGTGGTGAACCACACTGCAGTTCTGCAGATGAGCAATCTAAATCCTGCTTCATAGCAGAGAGAAGGCCAAGAAAAACAAGTTGTAAGTTTTCAACTCAAGTCAATGATGAGAAATAGCATCTGAGGGACGCTTTAATGGAACGATGTTGTCCTTCAATTAGTCCATCAGCCTGGAGATGATATGCAGTAGCTAAGTTCGTTTTGTATCCAAAATGTTTTGCCAAAATTTGGAAAAGTTCACTTCCAAACTGTCTTCCTTGAACTGTCGTAATTTTTGCAGGAATTCTAAATCGTGAAATCCATGTGGAAATTAGAGCTTTTGTTACAGTTTCTGCAATTTGGTCTCGCAATGGGATAGCTTCTATCCAACGAGTAAATCTGTCAATCACAGTTAGGAGATATCTATATCCTTGACATGTTAGTAATGGTCCACCAATGTCTACATTTAGGTGAATGAATATCTTATTAGGTACAGAGATTTTCTCTAAAGCAGAACGTTTGTGCCTGTGGATTTTCGATTTCTGACATGCAATGCATGCTCGAGTCCACCTTTGACAATCTTTCTTATTGTTAGGCTAGATGTATTTATCTGTAACAAGTTTTTAGTTGTTCTAATGCCTGGATGTGAAAGCTGATGAAAAGCTTCAAAATCTGTTTTTCGAAAATCGAAAAGAATGAAAGTTCTGATATTTTCAGTAGGTACATTATAATATATTTCTTTTGGAGAATTCAAAAGTTTCAGTTTTAGAATTTTTAGATTTGGATTCCCTTTAAAAATAATGAGATCCGTATCTTCTTGTGTCTCATCCAAGCTGTCACAGTTTAGAAGTGAGGGGAAATTAACAGTACAAATTTGAGGTAAAGAGATTCGAGATCTACGACTTTGTTGGCTCTACCAGAAATAAATTGAATATTTGTTGTGTACTGGGCAATAAAATCTAGGTAACGAAAGTATAATGGATTTGTTTTTGCTAATTCTTGCTGGAAAGCAAAAGCTAACGGTTTGTTATATGGGAAAATTATAGAAGGGCGTCCTTCTAAAATATATTTAAAATACTTGACTGCTAAATAAATGGCGAGAAATTCTCTATCATATGCACTATATTTTTTTGGGGATCCAGTTAATAATCGAGAAAAGAAACTAAGTGGTTGTTTAAGTCCATTGACTTCTTGTTGAGATACAGCTGCCTCTGCTGTATCTAATGTATCTGTTACTCATGAAAAGTTTGCATTAGGAACACGATGTGATAAAAATGTAACTTTGCTTAAAGCCTCTTTAAGATCTGTGAACGATTTTTTTGATTCTTTCGTCCAAAAAGAGGTTTGGTACTGTACTTTTTGTGACCTTCTAGCATTTCTGTAAGTGACTGCTGAATTTTGGCACAATTTGTAATGAATCAGTGGTAGAAAATAAATATTCCCAAGAATCGACGCAAGCTGGTAGCAAATTTGCGCTCAGGGAAATTTTTAATTACTGCGACCTTCTCTGAAACTGGTTTCAATCTATTAGAAGTAATTTCGTAACCCAAGAAACTTATTTTAGAGACACCAATTACACGCTTGGAAGGGTTGAGGCAAAGTTCATATTCATCAAGTTTCTGAAATAGTATTCGAAAATGTTTTCAATGTGCATCCACATCTGGGGATGTTTTCTATGTGCATCCAAAATAAAAATTCTAAGCCAGAGAGTACTGTGTTCATGATAATCTCTGAAAAGTTTGAGCTGCATTTCGTAAATAAAAAGTCATGTAAAGTAATTCAAAAAGTCCAATCATTATTGCAGTTTTTGGAATATCTGCTTCATGAACCGTGATTTACTGATAGACTCTGATTAAATCTATAGATGAAAATATTTTTGCATCGTTTAATATATGAGTGTAATCTGCAAGGTAAGGTATTTGATATAAGTAAACTCTGAAGTCCCCGCATGGCCTTCAAAATAAGATGCAAAGGACTAGCCCAAGCACTTTTTGATGGTCTGCAGAGTCCTTCTTGCAACATAAATTCAAATTCCTTCTTGGCTGCTTTCATTTTCTCAATTGAGAATTTATGTGTTTTCGCAAAGGGAGTATTTAGTTTCTATAAAACTCCCTATATTATGATTCTTTATCTTTGTATTGACAATATTTGGGAGTAAAAGGTTTGGGAAATCAAAGAAGAGGGCTTCATGCCAATTGCTTTAATGCTTGAAATTTGTGATTTTATATCAACATGAAGTAAGCACTTTGTTGTCAGTGATGCTTTCCCATCAATAAGACAATGGTTTTTAGGATAAGCCTGGAATTAACCTTGGCTTCAATCTCAAGGAAAACAGTTTCCAATTCCTTAAGAGAGAGCGAAGATCACCGAACAATTTTCTTTAAACAAGTTGTAAGCGTTTGAATTTGCCTCTCCCAGAAACCTCCCCACAATGGACTCCTCTCAACTATGAATTTCCAAACTATGCCTTTGGAAGCAAACTCATTTTTAACTTCGTTATCATCAATCCGCATCCACCACTTCTTAAGCTCACAATTAGCCCTTTTAAAAGTCTTAACATTGTCAGAATACAATACAGAACGATACACAAATCGTCTGAAACCCAATAAAAAGGAATCAGTACTCATGTTACGAACAAATTCTAAGTGAATTGCTCTCGTCCCAGCACATGTAAAAATCAGAAATAACACTTTGAATTAAAATCGTTTACAAAAAATGTCCTGGAAAGGCCAAACCACTTACATCAAATGGAGGATGTTTTTGAATTCTGTCAAGGGTTAATGGAGCTGCCGCCTGAGTTCCAGGTTTCACCTTGAAACGCCTACAACTTAAACAATTATTTAGAGCCTTTTTCACATATTGGCGACTCTTGACAATCCAGAAATGTTCTCGTAAATGTGTCAGAGTGTTGTCAACACTGCATGGCACATTTTAGCATGAGCATCACAGATAAATAGCTCAACATATTTATCATTCGATGGAAGCAGCCGAGGATGTTTGGTTCTAACTGCCTCACTTGAGAATTGTAAGCGTCCCTTCAAACAAAGTAGATGATCACCAATTTCAGAATTCAAATTAAATATTAGTGAATTTTTGTTAATAGTATTCTTAGATAGAAGTTGCCTATACTTCATACCATAATGCTTTAGTTGAATAGTTTTTTTATCTAAAACCAGAAAGCTTCCTTAAGTTCCAGAACACATATAGTTCCTTTCAATTTTGTAGAATCAGGTTTAGAATTGTGAGTAAACCTTTTTATTCACGATGATATACGTAATAGTCTACCTAGTTCACTAAATTTATTAACGTCCAGTAACGGAAGAGGCGAACTTTCACCATTATAGAATTAACTTGCGTAGTCCGTTGCTCCCTCACCTCCATGTATGTATCACAAATGCCCTGGAGTGAATAGTGCAAGTCTCGACGAGGTCACGAATGAACTGGACGAGACACTCAGGCAGGCTCTGACCACCACAGAGAACATGACAAGATCTTCCCTGCAGATTTTTCTCTTGTAGTAAGATCGGCTGTATAATAAGAGCCACTGCAATGGCCCGAACACTCCGGCAGAGTCAGTGCCTGTACTTGAGCCTTTCTATTAGCTATAAATGGCTTCCATATTTTCGATGAGCCCCTCAACCAGTGGAGAACAATTTGAGAGTTAGTCCACAGAAACATTTGTATTACAAAATCAGCGAAGATGCCTTGTAAGTAATTTTCTGAACGTTCAGTGAGGAGTTCTGCCATCAATTGTAATTTTACAAGTATCAAAGTTTTTAGCGGTGCAACCTTACTTTTCGATATGATAAAAGTCACTCTAATTTGACCATTATAATTTATATATCTTAGGAAAGCAACAGCCCCATATGTTTTCGGGCTGAAGTCACAAAATACATGGGGCAAACCTCATTCAACTTAGCACTTTCAAAGAATTTACGTTCAAAAATCCTTGAGATAATTCACTGCACATGTCCATTTGTGACTATAGCATCAATGGAACCTTTACTATATTTAAAATTCAATTTAGTTAATTCTATCCTCAATTGGATCCCACTTCAAACCCAAGAAATCTGTCCCTTGACCGCAATCAGTATTTTCCTCGTATCTATTCCTAATACAAAGTTTACGCAGTTCCGAACAGTTAGTTTTTAATTTCCTTAAATGAAATGCCACTACCATCAATATTTCTATTGCGTTGAGGTTAACTCATAAGCCTCAAGAGGGGCGTTGGCTCCATAACATAGATTGTCAACATAAAGAAAGGAATTTAACATTTCATAACACTTTGGATGATCATCTTCAAAAAATTTATTGTGAAATTTCAAGACACAATCCAGGAAAAAAGGGGAAGTCGTTACACCAAATGAGAGACGATTTAGATGCAGAGTTTGGAATGAATCCTTCGGATTTTCCGGAACCACAAAAATTTAAGGTATTCTCTATCTTCTTCCTCAATCCCTATCACAAGAAAAGCTTTTTCTAAATCTCCAAAAAAGGCAACTTGCTTTTCCCAAAATTTAAGAAAATTAAGAATAAATTTGCGTAAAGATTAACTCCAGATTCGAGTGACTCTTTTGAAGAATTATTTTCATTTGTCTTACTGCTGTAGTCATATACAATTCTAACCCGAGTTGTGTCCTTGTCATCCCGAATTACTGCTCTGTGGGACATATAATATCCTGAATACCTATCTTCAGTAATGCATTTCCCCAAAATCTGACATTTTAATTGATCCCATATAATCTGCTTATATTAATCACAAATTTCCCGATTTTTATTTAGTTTGTAGCTTAATGAATTAAAAACGCCTTTTCGCTACCTTATAATTAGAATTTAAATCGATTGAGGGTCCCATATTTTTTCCTTCCACATCGTAACTTTCTCCGTTAAATCTCAGAGAATTTTCAAATGTTTTAATCAATTGGCTGTCTTTTTCAGAAAAATCTTGTTTTTATAATTGAAATTCTTCTGTCTCCCAATTTTTTTTAAATCTAACCAAATAGAAGAATAATCAATAACCCAACACACATTTTCCCAATGATTAGTTCACTGCTTGCTTCCGTCCACACCTGCCAACAACTAACCAAAACAAGTTCTGATCGCGCTAATGTTTTCATTTAATTTTATTCTTTCATCGTAAACAATGTTCCAAAATAAATCGCAACCAACGAGAACATCTATGCAAGAGTCTCCTAAATACGAATTAGCAGTCTGTAACCTTTTTCTCTTAATGCATCTCAAATTGAAGCATCGGGAATATTTAATGACAAATAAGATATAAATTCCGTTACGAGAGCTTCTATTTCATAATATTGTGAACTTTCTTCCCCATTGAGTAGTAAAAATAAGGAAACTAATGGATTCTTTTTTCATGCGCTGTTTTCTCCCCAAAAGCATAGATAGCTAGCCATTCGTAGAGCATTGGTCTTAATTTCAACTTTTTGATGAATTCACAGGAAGCAAAGCTTCTCCATAGGTTCCAGAATCCAAAATAAGTTTAGTTAATATCGATTTTGTATTTGAACATGCTAAGACTATGATTGCGAGAACGCCTTATCTTGTATTTTAATATTATTATAAGAATCAGAAATATATACTATTTGCAACGCTGTTATTCGTGCCAGTCTGAGTCACCGGAAGCAATTTCGCTACCTTGCACTTTAGCATTATGGGGTTTATCTCTTCTGCAAATTAACTAATGATGAAAAAAACTTCTGAATCATGTTCTACCCGTAATTTTTGTCCTACATTTGCAGGATATATGATATTTCTTAAAACAACACCAGTTCCTCCCTTCAATCTTAAGCTTTTTTATTTTTTGTTCTGCATTCGATCTTTTGCAATTTAGGTAATCATGATTGCCATTGCAAAATAGGCAAGCATTTTTTATTTGAGTATTTAATGCTGAAGTGTATAATATATTTTTAGGTTTTGAATAGTTTATTTTATATAAATGATTACTTTAATGTGAGTGAGTGAGTTAGTGGCTGTGGTTCTTTATGGCGCAAGAGCCTCTGATTACTTTGATAATTTTGAGAAAGAGTTCGCAATGCTTCAAAACTTTTAGGAGAAATCACAGTTTTCGTAATTTCCCTATATTCTGCATCATTTTTCAAAAACATAATAATTTCCGAAACCACCAATTCGATCCCCTGTTTTTATTTCTATAAAAATCAAAAACCAAATCTGGTGGTAACAGTTTCAAAAATATCAGATTTAATAAATGCCCTTATGAACCCTACACTAAATTTAAAGAAAGCAAACTTCTTATATTGACTTCTATTTTTATCATATAATTTACGTAAAACTTTCACATAAGAAGAATTTCTAACAGGTTCCAAGTTTAATAGTTTTGTCATCTAAGAATTTATAATATAATCATTTCTACTAGATCTTTGTTTCAAGAGTTCGAGATATGAATCATAGTTTTGCTCACTTAATTCAAATCCAGCAACGACTTTATAAGCAGGGCTAGAAAGAAGGGATTTTAGAAGCAAGAATTTTTCAATTTTTGTGAGAGAATCATTAAAACCTATTGCGTTATCGAAACAATTAAATTCTACAAATTTGCTAGAATTGCCAGAGAATAGCGGAATTTCTAACTTCGGCAATTTTATGGCAGAAGCAGTACTATCCAAATTAGATGCATTAAGATTTGACGCAATCTGCTAAGCAATCATTAGTTTTAAGTCTTTAATTTTGTTCTTTAATTTAATTTTAGCAGAAAATATTTTATTGCTGTATTCTACCGAAGCTTTTAAACTCATCTGGTTCATTACTGAGTTCTTCTACCTCTAAATCTAGGTTTTTCAAAATTTGTTCTTTCGTATCCAAAAGCTCCAATAATTCTGATAATGATTTTAAATCCTCCGCAGCTTCCTCCATAGTTTGTACCTTTTTAACTAGTTTAGTAACAGTGAAGCGAACGCAATCTCGTTTTTAAACCTACTTCGACAACCTCTCCATATCTATAAGGTCATAAAATCTTACCTCGATAGAATAATACCTTTACAAATTTTACCTTTAATCAGCGAAATCAATTTCAAAAATATCTTTATTGTTCGAAATCAATTCAGGAAACTTTATTGTTCCTAGAGTTCAATCCATATAAAGGTCAAATTTCTTCAATAACTTTTCCCGACCGATGCACCATGTTACAGATGGGGGTTCAAGTGTAGGATATTTGCAATAAGAATTTCCATAAAACTGAACAAGTTTATTTTAAATAAAGTTTCAAATAAAAAAGCGATACATTATTATGTTATCTCCGCCTACCACTGTACTCTTTGTTTACAAGCAACACCCTTTTTAAGCTCATCGTGCACAAGCAGCGCCCTCAGGAAAAAGGACGGCACAGTGGCGTAGGAATTATGCAACTGGTGGATTTATCACAATATCTGAAATTTGGGAAAGAATATCAGCTTCTATCATACTTATAACGATATCATATTTAGTGTGATCGACCGTAAGCTTGTTAATTCGGAACTGAGCTTCGATCTGCAAGAACCATATTCTAAGATCTGGTTTCCAAAATGGCGGGACTTTAACACTAACTCTTACAATGGAAATGGTACCTTTTTTTTCATCATTTTTAAACTCAAATTTTGAATCTTCGGAATTATTCTCCATTATAACATGTCCAGGTCATCAGTTCAGTTTTATTTGTGATGAATGCTAGTCAGCTCAGTAGAATTGGTTGTAAAAATGTGTCAAATATTACTTCAGAATGTTTTCAAAACAACATTTTATTTACAACACATTAATTAAATTTTTTTTATCTTTTGCCTGAAAACATTTCACATTAGCAAAGAAATTAATTCCAAAACAAATCATCTGCTGAAAGTTAATATTTGGCCAGTAAGAATTAAATTATTATTAAACTATTAATTAACAAAAATAATTACAAAGGAATAATAACTAATAATTATGTTAACTTTAATTATAATTTTAAATCAGTTGCCAAGAAAAAAAGTTAGAATTAAATTTCCTCTACAGTACTTTTCCGTTTCTCCGGCGCAGACAAAATTCGCCAAAAATGATACAACCGACGTTGAATGGAAAACATTTTTTTTATACATATATGCCGTGTGTTGTCGCCAATAAAGTTTACTTGGCGAAAATTGCCCCGGTGATAGTGAAAGTACTGAATTTTTATATATTCCAAAAGTATGGTAATATATCAAAGTTTTATGTCAATTTTACAAAGGTTCAATATGGACGCCCTTTGTTACAGGGCAGATATCTAGTCACTACAAGACAACTCAAACTTAAACCTTTACATAGGCAACCTGGCTTCATAAGTTGTGTATGGCACCATTAGATGGAAATATTGTCAGGTAGATAGCCTACAAATTATGGTGGGTAGTTGCTTTGAACTATGATAACAAACGTTGTCTTCACGTATTTTACAGCACAAAATGTCTTGTGTTGTTTGGTGGGTACCATCTTGTAAAATTTTTACTCATAGGAAAGACGATTATTTCAATCAAAGCTTGAATATATAATAGCAATATCAGTGTAACTTAGACTCCTCTCCAAATATTGGGCATCTAGAAAAAAAATTTAAAAATGGTTCAGTTAAAAAAAAAATTTCGGACACTCTATATTTTTATGATAGTTTACTAGATTTTGTTCATAAATAGTTGTAGTGCTAAATATGCATTTATTCCTAAATGTGTTTTCAGAAGCTTTCAAAAATAGAACGAATGTTAAAATGATTGTCTGATTATCTCTTTTAAATACACAGGTGCATTACAAAAATGAAATGAGTATCATTAAATGTTACAACATCCCTTCTTTTTTATAGGTCTTCAATATGATAAGTAATCCCATCTGCTAAATATGCAAACGACAAGAACTTAAAAAGGAAAATCATTTAATTTAAAACGAAACTGAACTCAATCTAAACATAACTTAAAAACTTTAAATTTAACTCTTTACTTTTAACTTAAAAAAACTTAACTTAAAACTTACTAACTTAAAATTAAACTTATAACTTAAGAATTTAAAAGGGAAGAACTTAAGTTACCACTTCCACAATTACCGAGGAATATTTATATTTAAATTGAAAAATATTTGAGAACTATCTTAAATGTATATTTATCAGCAAATTTATAATGAAATTTGCAAAAATGTATAACTTTTAAATTGAACAAACAATGAAAAATAATTTTTGTTTAAAATTACAATACTTGTAACAGTCTTATAAATTTCTAATCGAGAATATTGTTTTGTTAGGTTCTTATAATAATAGTGTTTGCAGCTCGAATTCTAAAAACATTATTCTGCATAAAAGCATAATTAATACTATAGATTGATCGCGTGTTCAATAAGCTAATCGATTTGATTTTTAAGTCATCCATCTACAAGTGTTTGAATCTTGCATTATGCCATCGACTTCTATGTGAGAGAAATAAAATTTAAAGCATTTTTCCTTTATTGTATGGAGAAGTAAACATTCAATCTTAAAATGACGGATTCAGTGATGATCGATGAGAATCTATAGACTTTAAATTGGGATATGAATAAAATGCGTACATTTATTTATGCAAAAATTAGTGCATCGTATTCAAATTATAGATTTATTGTGAGCTAACGATTTGAATAGGTATTCTAAACAGTGTTGTTATCGCCTGTGTAAAGATCTATGTTACTTTATTTGTGGTAACTATCGTTGCATTTTTCTGTAGATGTATTTCATATTATGATTTATTGTTTACTTTATTTTAATTTCAGAATAGAATAATATCGATAGTTTTGATAATTTATTCTCTGTTTTAGTGTTTTATCGCTTAGATACATTTTGATGTGAAAAGTCAACATCGTTCTTGTAATTTAGAATGCTTTGTATTTTTTAGGAATAAATTTAGAATGAATATAGTGTTGGAATAATATATATATAAATTGAAATTTATAAAAAAGATTTAGATTCTGTATTTTCAAAAATAGTCCTTACCACCTGTCAAAATAAATATATTTTATTTTATTTAAGTAAAATTATTTACGCGATTTAAAATAGTAATTGATTGCTTCAGAAATATTTTTTCATTTAAAAAATTTAAAATTTTATCTTTGTTATAACTGAAACATTTGATTCATTCTACTCAAGCAGCAATGATCCTCTACTTAAGCTCATTCTTTTCTAATTTTTATAAAGTGTATTGAAATGTTCAACTCAATTATATATATCAAAACTAATTTTTGCATAGTCCTTTCTGTAACAGCATAATTTTTAAATTAATTATAAACGCCGCGCACACGCGCAAAAAAAATTGTTTTGAATGCGGATGTAAGAAAATCAAGACTATTAGCATGCATAATGAATGCCGGAATATGCATTTTCTTGAAGTAAAATCTCAATTTAAATTGCTGACGTATATCATCCAGAAACTACTGCATATTAATGTGATATCCTGGTAAATAAATACTCCTTTTTTTTATTACTTTCTCTTCTGTTTATTTGAAACTCATAGAAAGTTGCTGTAATATTTTTTAACTACCCTATCTAGGAGCTGCTCTTTAGAGAGAATGTTGGCGTCAAAACAACCGCCAATAAGGAGCCAACACAAGGTGAAACGCCGGATCAGGAAGATGATGCGGACAATAAAAAAATAAATAAAAATAACCCGGCGCGTCTTACGTAGGAAGCCACTATCAATAAAGAGGGGAAAAAAGCTATCACACAAACTATATAATGACTAAATAAAGTAGACTTCTAAATATTTGACCCTCAGCAAAAGAGAATTATTCCAAATGGAAAGGGGAAAAATACGCTCCATTTAAAAAAAAACACCTCGTGATTTAATCCTGTGTGTTTGTCACTGCAATCTACCCACGCTTATATTCGGAAGGACAACTATCTTAAATGCCACTGTAGGAAGGTGCCAATGAGTCCGTTTCACTATTTATTCTAGAATGTCATTGATTGAATGTAACTCTTGAACTTGATTATGTTTCATTATTCAGTTCATGAATGGCTTCTTAAATACTGGAGATATCAGTCTTTGGTGAGTGTAAACAACAACAACGTCGACATAAAATCTAGGTCAGACCGGATTTTTTTAAGTCTAAGAAAGGACTCCAAAGCCAACAAATTGCTAACCA